>VDFB02322539.1:40936-111779 GCA_007258455.2 Sequoia sempervirens
TTTATTAGACATCATCGAGAGGTCATTGGAATGAGCACAATAAGATAAATCAACAAGACAAAGATCAAGTAAACAAACAAGCTAATGTTCTTCATACCTCTAGCAAAGACTAAACTATGGTGATGCTTGATGTTGATTTCCATTGTAGGAAGGATGCATCGTAGGACATGATGTTATTATATGATTTTGAGACTAACTGAATGATGGGATATTGATACCAAGAATTAACCAACTTGTTTACCTACTTACCTAGACTTGAGACCTTTGGCATTTGAGTTTTCACTTTTGATTTTCTATACTTGTTTCTGATTGTTTCACTAAAGGTTGGGGGTGATGATCATTTATTATGAGTGGATGTTTATTGCGGGTGATCATTGAAGTGGGATGGATGATTTTGGGGTTTTTGAATGTTTTTGGTATTTTTGGATTGTTATGAGGCTATTTTTTGTATTTTCTAGATGTTTTACAATTTTATTTTTATTTTCAAATTTTCCAATGCTTTTGTGTTTTCTAATATTTTGACCAAGAACCTAAACTAAAGACCTATCTTAGGGGCCTCAGGGGCTGATCAAAGATTAGCCTTGTCTACATTATACATGCAAATAGCACATAGTTCGACTGGCATAGACTCGTTTATTTATGAGATATGAACAAATGGATTGCCAATTTATTGTGACAAACTCCTAAAGGGCTGACCTAATGTGTCACCGAGGGGCACATCGATGATAGCTTTGCCCTATGTTCCAAGCTCGAGAGACCCATAATTTGATAAGACAACTCATTTTTCAAATTTTTTGACTTTTGACTTTTTGAATTTTTATATGCTTTGGATGTTTTTTTTTGTTTTTTGATTTGATGAATGTTTTTGGATTTTTTGATTTTTTGATTTTTTTTGGATTTTCTAATTTTAATGAAGATTTCAAGAATATACAAAAATATAAGAACATGCCCCCAACATTGTGTGATAGAATACTCCAATATAGGAAGGACAAACTAACCTTAGGAATGTGTCGAGTATTACTAGGAGGGAACATGATACAAACACATGATCAAGCTATGTTGTAGACGTGGATGGGTGTTAGAATGATTAATGGAATGTGATGGATGAATGATGTACAATAATCCATAGAGATCATGGTGGATGGAAATTGCTTATTTACAAAAGACACCTTTTTCCCAAGTTTTCACCAAGGTACTCGCCCAAAGCGCCACCAAAGTGGTTTTCACTAGAGGATTATTTTTTTCTTTATTGTTTTCAATCCTTTTTCTAATTTTTTTGGATTTTTATATTTTTTTATATTTTTGGATTTATAGATTGCAAGCTTAGGCATACTTTTTTGTCAGATGGGAGCTATTGATAGGATCCTGTAGAGGCTCACCTTCAGGTCTTGATAACTAATATTCTCTTGATTTGTAACTTGTAGTGACAATAAAGGGTCCCAACTAGTTGGGTTCAAACTTTCCCTTGCTATCTAGATTTGGCACATTCTTCTGATTCTCTTTCAACACAAGATCTCTAACTTGAAATGACTGAATCTATTGGAAGAATGAGTAGGTTATCTATATGTTGTCATTGATGTCACCATGTTATTAGCTTGGTATAGTACTATAAAACTAGTGTGTATAACTAACTTATCTTCTTTGGTGGTTGATTCGATATTTTTGGTGCCTCTCTGGTATTCTAGTCTGCATTTCTTCATAGTTGACAATTTTTTATTGAAATTTTGGCAAATTACTTATAGATTTTAAAGGAATACATGATCAAGTTATTTCATGTTCTGATGCTCATACGATGAAGTGACATTATTCTGCTAATTGTGTTGAAAACTATTTCTGGTTGACTTGTTAAGATAATTTTGATATGATATGAAAACTTATGTGAGACCTATTTCTTGGTTTGATTTGACATAATGTAATGTACTAATGGTTACATTTCCTTTTGAAAATATTTTGTAGTCTACTAGAACTGACAGTTGATATATTTTATAAATGAATGACATCTAATTAGGCTGATCTAATTGATGCTTGTGATGGAGATCGAATATATATATATATATAAACATATATATATATATATATATATATATATATATATATATATATATATATATATATATATATATATATATATACATATATGGTCAATAGTTTTTGTAGGAATGAAGGTGTGAATGGTAGATAATAGAGAAGAGATAGAAGAAATAGTGAGAAAGTAATGAATGCAATGGTGTGATCAGAAAGGTAGCAGTTGATGTGAAAATGAGTGTAGAATACTGAGCATCCCCAGAATTGTATCAGCTCATGATAGGTGCATCTTTCTAGTTTAGTTTGGGCTGTAAAGCCTTATTCTGTTTTGTATAATATTTTGTAGGTAGTGAGCCTCCTTGTTGGATAGTGAGTCCTTTTTGTATGTGTGGAACCCCAATCATATACCTACATAAACACAAGAAACAAACAAAATATTAGATTAAATGCAAGTAAGAATCAATATTCCCAATGAAATTAATTTGCAAAGCTCAAATAGGAAAGAAAATGAAGAAAATGAACCAAGAAAGAAATAAAATCATTTATTTTGTACATTCATCAAAATATGCTCAAGCTTCTTCCATTCACATCTTGACACAATGAAAAATTCCCCAACAAATTTTAGATTGAGTATGCACACACCAGAGGATGCCTGGCAGTGGACCATCAGTGAGTCAACTTGACTTGTCCTTGTTTCTCAATTTTTGTGCACATTTAATAGCTTAGGAATTAGGTCCTTTAGTAGTGGTCCAATATAGCACCACTCAAAACTCCTTTTCTGCATTGTGTGGCCTCAAACTTTGCCATAGTCATGAATAGTGACACCGTGACATAGTTTGGAATTAGGGTTCAACCTCCAAACTAAGCCACATATGAAAAGTGCACCACAACGATCCTCTTTTCCATTGGTTTTTTTTGCTAAACTAGATCATGCCTCAAACTACAATGCCGCAGTGGAGTTTGAGTGTTAAAGGCTCCTAGCAGCACATTTTGAAACTTTCAAACATTGCCACTCCCACAAATATCAACATGCAGGCTATTTCGAGTACGCTGAGACAAGTTGGGATCATGATTTTTGATGAATTTTAATGTGATGGATTTCCTGATGTAGGAAGAGGTGATGATCCTTCATTGATGCAAGCACAGGTCCCAGGAGATTTTTGGAATTTTGTAGGGTATGCCCAAGCGACAATAGGATCACCTAGGGGTAGTTAGACTTTGGTACATTGCCAATGCCCCACCAGGGAGGACAAACTTGAGGATGAGGATAGTGCTTATAGAGTGGTGGCACAACAAGACATCCTAGAGGATGTGTGGCAGATACTCAGATTTCCCATCCATGGAGAGCGTGTGATATACGATGTGGATGCTGGGAGGGAGGCCTACTATGACATGATGGGCCTTGATGAGATTGTATTTTGTGAGGGCCAGATCAAGTTGGAGCATTATAGGATCACCATGTCACCCTTTCACTTGGTTATAATAGCTATCATATCAGGTCTTGTTGCACCAGATCGGTGGGGCTGATATTCCAGTCCTGGATGGGGACTTGCTTGGGAGCACATAGTCCAGCGATGAGTATGGTTTGTGTGGGGGCTAGTACTGCTAGCCTCATTGTACAAAGATTTGCATGAATTTGCATACATTGATGATAGAGCCATTGGGGTTTGGGTCACACTCCTCCACATCTAAGCTTGGGAGCACATCGCTGCCCTTCATCCGAGAGTTATTTCAGTCAATATGGAGCTAGATTATCCATTTTTTTGGTGATATCAAGGAGGTGTTTCTTTTACACATACAAGACAACACAGGATTCCCCACTAGAGGAGAGTCCTTGATGATATGTGAGCTTTCACATGGCAGCCATATCTTGGATGGCCCGCATGGTATGATGATGTGAAGTAGCTCTTTTTCGCTCGACAAGATAGACTAATGTAGGGCATGGAGCACACTATACTCGAGAGGTACTTGCTAGGTTATGTACATAGATAGTTTCAAGAGCCCCAGGATAGGCCCGATGACGAGTATGTTATGATATTTACACGTACAACAAGTCAGACCTCATGGTGCTGATACATACCTGCAACTAAGATGTTACAAATTTTTATGTAGCTAGTGGCTAGGCCCTAGCCATATGATCAAGATCAGGCCAATTTAGGGACTACACATGCATACAAGGATTGGTTTAGGCCACCTCTCTAACTCATGGTGCTAGGGACACCATTGGCATGGTGTAGGACTAGAGGAAGAGGGGCAAGACAAGGCCAGGGCTAGGGAGGCCGAGGGGATGACGATAGAGATGGGGATCAGGGAGGAGGTGGGCCACTTCACTAGCTAGATTAGGGTAGGGGTCCATAGTAGTAGCAGCTGGGCCAATAGCTAGATTAACAAAGAGAGGATGCCCTAAGACAAGACCAAGACTAGGGGCAACAGGACAAACATGATGGGAAAGACAGGCAGGATGGCCAGACATGATGGGATTAGGGACCTCCATCACTGCCTGATCAAAGAGATGCTTAGATATTGTAGCTGTAGACACAAGTTGTAGGATTACAAGGATAGGTGGCTACCCTGATAGCAGAGAGATACCAGCTAAGATAGGAGAGAGATCAGGTTGTCCAACAGTGGTAGGATGCAAAGGTTAGGGCTACACAAGAGATGGGCCACTATTAGCAGATTGAGAGCATGTCTTCCTCTTCCTCTCAGAGTTTAGTTTCATTGTAGAAATATAGGGATGTCATCCAAAAGGCAAATTATTATAGAGTCCACTATCATCAGGTCGTGCATTGAGCTTTGTGGGTCCCAGATTATTCTCAACAGATAGGATATAGACCTCTTGAGGACCATAGAGAGAGATAGCCTAGCGATGGCAAGGGCAGCCAGTAAGGTTAGCCAATTTTTTTATCAGAGATATGATTCTTTTTGCACCCCATGGACCATTGTACTTTATGTATTGGATACACACTTGATCCAGATTTGTACCATGACAGTGTATTATTTTGATGATATATATGATATGAGTTGATGATTATATGTTATGTCATATTCCATTTCATGCATTATGGATGGATCTAACTTCTATATGCAATGTCATGATTCTATCTTATGTGATGCAATGTAATGATTTTTCTATATGATGATGCAATATGGATGCATTTCCTTTTCAATATCTTTCCTTACACACCTTTTATGATATGAAAATTCTTAGACTAAAAAATCTATATTATGATCTTAATGGATGATGATGAGATGTATGAGATGTGATCTTTCTTTTTAGTACTTTTCTCATGTATGATATGATGATTCACTTATGATGTTATGATGATGCAAATGAATGAGGATGCATATGATATGGAATGGTGTATGATGTTTATGATATGATGCTTATGTTATGGTCATGTAAATGGATGATATGTATGCAATGGATGTTAATAATTCCTATGTATATGATGTGCATGATATGTTCTTTATGGTTATGAGAGGAGTATTTTATGAGGTATGTGATATGAATTTAATGATGCATATGGGATGGTTGTTTTTATGGTTATATAATGAATGCATATGAGATGCTTAGAATAACCAATTTATACTATGCAAGTGATATGATAAATTATTTCTATATGATATGGTATGTGTTATGCAATATGCTAATGGTTTATGGATGTATGATGGATGCACTGGTGATAATGATTTATGATTAACTATCATGATATCATCTTAGCATAGAAAAGGAGATATAAGCAAGCAAGAGATTCCAACAAGACACAAGATGATGATGATGACGACGCTTACCAAGGATTTGGGGTTTTAAATTTTCCAATTACCTTATATTTGATAACACACATAGGTGCGATGCATCAAGGTATAATGAACCAGGATGGCATTACACCTAGTGTGATGGAATTTGACTTTCCAATCAAATAGGAGTACTCTTGTTCACACCTGGCATACAAAATCTTATTTAAAATGTAGTTAGGATATTCTAAACATCTCGGACCAAAACATAGAAAGGAAATCCTTCCTATGTGGTCAACAAGATATCTAAAACACCCTCCCTATATCTAAACATAGCATGCATGACCAAATTATATTCCAAGAATATCCAAAAAGCATAGCAGATAAAAGATAATGATCCTTGCCCCATTCCTATCTCTCTAAATCCTTTTGTTTGGAAATCATCGAGAGGCCATTGGAATGAGCACAATAAGATAAGCCAAAAGACAAAGATAAAGTAAACAAACAAGTTAATGTTCTTCAATACTGCTAGCCAAGACTTAAACTACAATGACTCCTAATGTTGATGTCCATTGTAGGAAGGATGTGTTATAACTATAAAATTCTGAAATTTTATAAGTTGTTCATACCCATGAGTTTCTGAATGAGTCCTTACCATAAGCAAAAAATCCTCTCTTCACAATATTTTGCTCATATTTTTCCATGTGGTTCCTATAAAATCCATCAAGTCTTGAATATCTCAGTGTATTTCCTATCGGAATGAGATTATCAGGGTCTCCCCAACCCATAATGCATTCTTCTACTGATATATATATATTTTTCTATCGGCAAGACTTCTAGAATGACACACTGATTGGAATTTATCTACAGACACCTATCGGTAGGACACAACTTATTGTCTTGGTGACATAAGGTATATCATCCAAATAAAGTCATCAGAGTAAGGTCTCACCGAGTACATTATGTCTTACCGATCGGCTCACAAGTAAATACTTCAACCAAACAATATGTCTTCAGTATGTGGTCTTGTCGAACGCATTATCTCTTACTGACCGGTGACAAAAAGAACATATCAGTGAGAAATTTTTCATCGGAATAAGTCATAGTGATCCATATGTCACACTGATGAAGATATACATATCAATAAGAGTCAAAGCATCAGAGTGAGGTATTATCAAATTTTTTGGGTCTTGCTGATAAAGCATAAGGGGATTATATCAAATGACTATCGGAATGAGGTTATGCCATCTTGCCAACCCATATGTTACACAAAATATTGTTTCATCGGTGAGAGAAATATTATGTCTTAGCAACCAAAAAATATCATGGGGTATATCAGTAACACATAATGTAATCTATGAGATGTCTCCCCAACTCAGATTTGTCACAATGATACATAAAGACCAAAGGGATGACTGTCGATGAGACATTGAACTTCAGTATGACTATAGGATGTCTCAACAGGTGTTCAGCGAGTGTTAACAAAATCCCAAATACAACTAATTTCCGACATTTGAATGCGAAGGCATGCGTCCTTTCAAATACTAGTGTATAAATGTTCACTTCTGAGTGTGAAACTAAGTGGACAATAGATAGAATAAGTAGATAGGATAGAAGATAGATTAGGGGAAGATACAGAAGACAAAAAATGTCATACTATGAGACTATGATGCATGTTTTAAAAATATGGAGATATTAATGAGAATCGGTTGATGTGGCAACATACTTCTGGTGTCAATTGTCTATTGTACTTATTGAAAGTATTACTAAAGTTGTCTCCAAGATTGAAGCTTTCTAGTTATTTAAATTGATTTAACAAGTTTATATTCAGTTTATTAGTGCACATTTGCTATATCTGTGTGGTTGATTGATTGGTTCTTTCAAGGAAAGATTAAATCCTTTTAATTGATCATAGTAATTAGGAAAATTAATTTGGATTATTAAGAACTTAGTAGTCATAGTCTTGCATGTTTATACAAGTTATAAACTAAAACATATGCCAAACAATTTGATTTTTTTTCAAAAAGAAGTTGCTCATTTTGATTTCATTTGACTCTGCATACCCAATAAGGCACTAGTCTTTGTATTTTCACCATTTAGTTTCATTCTTATTTTTTCACATCTATTAACTAAACATATTAGGTTTTAGTTTTAATATTGTATACAATTTATACCAAATTCTAGTTTTATTTGTCCACTCCCATTTTCCATTGTGGGAAAAACATTTCAAGAGAGATAAGCACAAGTCAAGTCTGCTTTATTCATATAGGTACACCCACCTAGGTCTAGCAACACCTAAAGAGTAGAAGGTTCAATTCATTTGGCCTTGTCTATTACCCTCAAAATGTTGTGAAAGCTTAGAAGCCTTTCATGGTTCAAACCTACATTTATGAGAGCTAACAAATTGGTGACTTTGGTGGGGAATCAATTCAGAATCAGGGCCTTAGTCATAGAGTCAGAAATCCTATATAGACTCCACTGGGAATAAGAAATAACAAACACTTTCTCACTTTTAAGAAAGTGAGTGGCAACTCTGACAAAATACATTACGTCTATTCAAACATGAATGGTAGAAGATCTCAATATAGAGGAGGTCATACTGGGGGTCTTGCTGGTAACATTAAGTGGACACACAAGGATGATAAGGATGATAAGGTTAAAGGGATAAATGAAGACATGTGCATGACAAACAAAGCCAAAGCATTGAGACCACATTGTGAAACATATGACCAGTATGATACATGGAGAGATAATTCAAGTGAAAAACCTTGTACCCCAGAGGAACAAAGAAATCCTTTTTATAATCCTCAGAAACAACCAGAGTTTGATGCTAGACTTGAAGTAGAAGGACTCGGATATCAACAAGAATGTGAAAAAAGGATGGAGGGTAACCAAAATGAGTTCAATGATCATGAAACCCCTCAAGAAAATTATGAATTTTTAACTTATGAAGTAAAATCACGGTTTGAATCTTAGAGAAAGGATATAGAAGAATAGGAGAAAGTCCATATGATACAAACAATGAGAGACTTCAAATTGCAAAAAGCTCAAAATATTGCTCAGACAACTAGTTTCCCAAAGTATGTACCACCTTATAAGGAGGGTAATCATAGTGTAGGGCCTTCTGATCCATCAAAGGTTCCTCGCCATCAAATAGGGAATCAATATAGACATCCAAATCATCCACCACATATTCCCTTACAATATACAAATATATAGCCACCTCATGGTTAGCACTATGTGCCACATCATCATACACAATATAATAATTCAATGTATCAGTATTAGTACCCACCTAATCCTCTCCCTCATCAATACACAATAATAATCAAACAATTTGACTTGGCAGGGTTTCAATTATACACTTACCCTATGGATGGAAGTTGGAGGAGTCTTGTTCCTAAATTTATAGGGAGTAGTACAATTACTGCTGAAGATCATTTAAGGAGTTTTAATGCTTTCATCCAAGATTTGGATGTGCCTTATGAGGATTTACATATGAGGCTATTTATGATGTCGCTTATTGAAGAAGCCAAAGATTGGTTCAACAGCCTAACAACAGCCTCTATTGATTCTCTCCAAATATTTCAGGACCAATTCCTCGAGCAATATGGGAATCTAAGTGCACCAGATGTTTCTCTTCATGAATTGATGCGAATTTAGAAAAATCAGAATGACTCAATTTATGATTTTAACTAGAGATTAAATAAACTATAGAAAAAAATACCTCCTAGATCAAAGTTGCCAGACTCTATAACATTGAGTGTTTATTTGAATACATTTGATCCAAAAATAGAGTATGAATTGAGAAATAGATTCCCAAGAGACTTGGTGGAAGCACAAAAGATAGCATTAACGATTGAAAACAATGGGAAGGCTGTTGGTATAATCAGTAAGAGAGACAATCCTAGGGTTCCTCAGCAAACCAATAATTATTAGTACAAACAGGAGAACACATACATAAATGAAAGGCCTAGGCTACATGACATGCCCTATAATACAAATTGGAAGGATGGAAAACCTAAAATAGATAGGCCTACGAACAAAGAAACTCATGATCCATTAAGAAGAGGGGAACCTATATGGTAAATAACAATTATTTCTATGAAGTTTGTGATAAGCCACATTCCCTAGATTATTGTGTTGTATCCCAAAGAATGCAAGAAGGAGTGTTGATGGGAAACAGTGGAGAAGATCACACAGTATATTTGACTTCAAGTACTTGTCATTGCTTTGAGGAGAAGTACTCATCTTCAGAGGATGAAGGTTATGAGTACAATGTTTCAAATCAGAGATACAATGTCCACATGGCTAAACAGTAGGTTCTTTCTGACTCTGAAGAAGATTATACAGAACCACATTTTGTTGAGGTGCCTACTTAGTGCACTATGAGGAAACTCACCAAAGAGGAGATAGAGAAATTAACCATTGTTGCAGTTGAAGAAGCAAAAATTAAGTAATGGTTGAGAAATAGGACAGTGAATGAGAAGGAAGGTGTCACTAGGGGAATCTTTATGAAGGATCAAAAGGTGACACAAGGAATTGTGAAAAAAGCAAAAAATAAACATGATAAAAATGAACAGAAGCTTGTCCAAAAGGAGGAAGTTAAAGAGTTACGCAAAGAAATGCAAAATACTGATTAAAAGGAAGAAGGAAAAGGAGAAACATTAGAGCCAATGAAAATGATTAAGGTAGAAGGTTCCTCTTTTGACTTCACTTAGGCTTTTTCCCAGGTAAAAATGTCTATTCCACTACTTGAGATGATGAAAATTAAGGAATATAGAGATAGTACTGTTCAATTGATAACAAATTATGAGAATAAGATGGCTATTGAGACTATTAATAAGCAAGAGAAAGTGAATATCCCAGAAGTGTGCCTCAATAATGCATTGTTAAATCCCCCACAAGTTGATCCTTTTTTCACTACATTACTCATAAATAACAAATTATTGAGGAATTGCATGATAGACTCTTGCGTTGCCATAAATATTATGCTAGTAGGAGTTATGAAATAGCTTGCCATTTGGGAAGGAGATCTTACAACTTAAAACTAATAAGCTTCCTAGAGGACTTATGGCATTGGAGAGAGTATATGATGGGAGTGATTTGTCTCTCATGAAGTAGACACTAGTGAAGGAGGAGGACATTGAAGAGATCAATTTTGGGATTGAGGTGGCACCAAGAAAGGTGTATATAGGGAGGAAAATAAGCCCTACAATTAGAAAAATGTTGATAGCATTACTGAGAAAAATATAAACATGTGTTTGCATGGTCTTATGAAGATCTAAAAGCGTATAGGGAAGACTTGTTTCAGCATGAAATACCATTGAAGCTAGATGCAAAGCCATTTAGACAAAAGAAAAGACCCATAAATCCAACATTGGAGCCCAAAATGCAAGAAGAATTGACAAAGCTCAGGGATGGAGGCATCATCAAACTAGTCAGACACTCAATGTGGGTCTCAAACTTGGTCCCTGTGAGGAAGAAAAATGGAGAAATCATGCTATGTGTAGATTTCAGAAATCTAAACACGGCATCCCTCAAAGATAATTATCCTCTACCCAATATGGAGGCTATATTATATAAGGTAATAGGGTGTGAGCTGTTGTCTATGATGGATGGGTTTTCAGGTTATAACCAGGTCAAAGTCAAAGAATATGAATAGTATAAGATGACTTTTACAACTCCTTGGGGAACATATGTATACATAAGAATGCCATTTGGTCTCACAAACGTAGGAGAAACCTTCCAAAGAGCTATGGATGTAGGATTTGCAGATTTGATCAATGCTATCATGGTGGTGTATCAGGATGACCTTACTGCTTATTCAAAGAAGGCTGAAGATCATGTACAACATCTAGAAAAGGTATTTATTAAATCCTTAGAATATGGTATTAGCCTGAACCCTAAGAAATGTCATTTTGCAGTCACAGAAGGTAAGCTCTTGGGACATATTATCTCAAAGGAGGGGATTAGGATAGATCCTAAAAGGGTTGAGGCCATAGATAAAATTCCTATCCCTAAAACTGTTAAGGCTATCTAGTCATTCTTTGGATAGATCAACTTTGTTAGGAGATTTCTTTCTAATTTTTCTAAAATCATTAAACCCATATCAAAAATGTTAAGGAAAGGACAAAACGTAGACTAGACTATAGAAGCATTAGATGCCTTTATATCAATCAAAAAAGCTATCAAGGAGGCTCCTATCCTTAAGTCCCCAAATTTTTCAAAACCCTTCCAAATATTTTCATTTGCCTCATTACACACCATAGCTGTTGTCATGTTACAAAAAAAAGAGGAAGGCCATGAACAACCTATGTCTTTTTTCAGTAAGTCATTGCAGGGGTCAGAATTGAAATAAGCTTTTGCATTGGTAAAAACTACAAAGGCTTTCAGGTCATATCTTGTTGGAGCTAGGGTGATTTCCTATGTCACTCATGCAGTTGTTAAGGACATTCTGACACAGTCTAAGGTAACAAGAAAAAGATGTAGATGGATTAATAAAATCCAAGAGTTTGATATGGAGATACAAATCACTAAATTGGTGAGAGGCTAGGGTTTGGCTAGGTTAATGGCAAAAGCGAATATTGAAGTAAATCAAATTTGCAATGTAGAAGAGGAAGGGAATACAATTGTGAGCATTGAACATACTCCTTGGTATACAGATATCATGCATTACCTTAAATACATGAAGTACCTAGAAGGATTGAGTGACAGCTAGAAAAGAACTTTGAAGCTGTAGGCATCTAAGTATGTATTCATGGAAGGTGATTTATTCTGGAAGAATAGGGACATGATATTATTGTTATGTCTGGATGAATCACAAGCTAAGCACATCTTAAGATAAATGGATGAAGGGATCTATGGAGGCCATTACTCTGCAAATACAACTGTACATAAAATTCTTAGGGCAGGTTATTACTAGCCAAAGGTTTTTAATGACTCCTTTTCGTATGTAAGAAAATGTGAAGCTTGCTAGAAATTCTCTAGGAAAATGAAGTATCAAGGAGCTTTACCACTTTGACCCTTGCAGGATGATGCCCCTTTTCATCATTGGGGAGATACAAGAGAAATAGAGTGGACATAAGTGTTGGTGTGAATAAGTCTTGTACCTAGTTTATTCCTTTACTAGGGACTTAGGGGACTTAATTCACATGTTAAGTTTACTTAGGCTATTAGTTGTCATATCTAGATAAGTATTAGTTGTCTTATCTAGAATTTCCACTTTCCTAGGTAGTTATGAGTTAGTTGTCTCATGTGATAGGATTAAGACACTTGTCATGATCTTGTCTTATCCTATCTCTCATCCTTGCCTTTATAAGCAAGACATCTCTAGCATATTTGTTAATTTGGCATATAGCATTGTATAGTATTGCATTGATCATATTGTATCATATTGCAATCCTTGTTTGGTGGAATAGCATCTTCCATTGTTGCTTCTCTCTATCTCTTGTGGAGGTTCTTTGGCGTTGCAGATTGAAGATCTTGGGTTGTTAACTCCAACATGGTATCAGAGCTTTGAATCTGGCAAGCCCCTTCCATTTCTTTATTAGAGAGTTTCCATCAATTTCTATTGTCATTTTTTGAGTTCTTGTATCCTATATTGTATGCTTGCATTTTGGTGAGATCTGGTGATTGCAGCGCTTTTGGCTATAGTGGCAGTATTTTAGGCTGTCCCATTGCGTCCAGGAGGCTCGAAAAAGTCAGATCTGGCTTTTGTTTCACTTAATTTCGTCACCATTTGCAGCTTTGGCAAAGAAGGGTCTTGAGCTCAGATCTGGTTAACAACTTTTTACAAGAGCACTTTGAGCCAAAAAGAAGTCTTCCATTGCGTCCGGGTGGCCGTTTCTGAGTTTTTTGATATATAATTTGCCTATATTCAGCAAAAGTTGTCTTCAGAGCAAAATTTTTTAGCCGAGGAGCCATACGGCCCCCTGCGCAGGTACGACGTCGTCAGAAAATTTTCAAAAAATTTAATTAAAATTTCGGTCTTTTTTCTGTCGGTATTTTCTTTCAAAAAAAATTTCAAAAAAAATTAAAATATTTGCAAAGCGCTTTAAGCGCTGTTGGTCTGTTTTTTAAAAAATAAAAAATAAAACAATCCGCAGACTTTATTTAAGTCTGCGGACTGTTTTGTGTCTGCGGGCTTATTTAAACCCGCCAGCGGTCTCCACCCACAACAGTCCGCCAGTGGGCGGTCTGTAAACCGCCGGCCGTAGCAGCGGTTACAGGGACCACCACCGGAGCCGCCAGCGGGCGGTCTACAAACCGCCTCTGCCAGCAAAGCCACCAGCGGCTTCAGACCACGCCGGTTCCCGACTACCGCTCCGCCAACCGCCAGGGAAAATTCAAAACCGCCAGCGGTTAATTTAACCCGCCAGCGGTTAAAATGAAACCGGCGAATTTTTTTGCAGCGCCCAGCCCGTGGTCATGTGGGTGACCGAACGCCAGCCCCCGAGAGCTCAAAGTATGCTCCCAGTTAGTGTTCAAAGTGCCTAAAATAGGCCTTTTTTTCATTTTTGCATAACTTTTTGCCACGAAGTTGGATTTTTGCAAACAAGATATCGTCGGAAAGCTGGTTCGACGAACTTCGCAGTGGTGTAGGTTATTTTTCCAGATTTTACCATTTTTTGCCAAATTTTTCAGCTTGAAGGTACAAGTGCATTTATTGCTTGTTCTTGATGTAACTTTTGCCAACGAAGTCAAAATTTGGCAAACTTTTTTTTGAAATTGATCAGAAAATCGTAAGGAATCTGTTTGTAACCTCTTTTTTCAGCTTTGCAAGCTCCTTTTTCTGAAAAATTGTAAAAATCACCGTGTGTTATAAACGGTTGATTTGAGCTTGTCACTTGTAAAATTGCAAAAAAATGTTCATTGTAATTTGCTGGGGGGTTGCAAAATCAGTTTTTAATACATTCTGGGGGGGTGAAAGGCACAATTTAAGTGCCACATTGTCCTTTCTTTTGGTGTTCATGGCAGATCTAAGGCAAATTGAACCACTCACTCCACACAATTATCATACATGGAAGCTAAAAATGACTCAGTTGTTACAATCTAAGGGTCTATGGCCAATGTTAGATGCAGAACAACCTGAATTTACAAGGGATTATGAAAATTTTGTCCATAGATGTAAAATGGATGAAGCAAAAGGGCTCATTGGCTTACATGTTTTTGATAATCTGTTGTTTCATATTTCGGAGTGCAAAACACCTAAGAATGTTTGGGACAAACTTGAAGAATTGTATGGTAAAATAAATCATTTCAGAACCTTGCAACTTCAAGCAGAACTACAATCCCTCTCTCCAGATGCGTTTCCTTCAATGCAGGATTTTCTTCCTCAATTCAAGATGATTTTGTCACAGTTGAAAGGATGTGGACGTGATGTATCTCGTGATGAATGTATCTTCTTGATTTTGTCTAAGTTAAAGGGCCCTTATCAAGTGTTTTCTTCTACTTTCTATTCAACTATGGATGCAATAGGGACAAATTACAAAATGCCTACATTTGAGTTGTTTTGTGAGCGTCTTACTAGGGAGGAGGCCAAGTTAATTCAGTTGGATGCCTTACCTAATTCTAAGAATCATGCTCTAATGGCTCAATCATCCAAGGGTAAAGGAAAGAACAAGAAGAAGCCCAAAGAAGAATCATCTTCTGGTAGTGAGAATCCCTCCAAACCGAAGCCGAAGAACAATCAGAAGTCCACTCAATCTCCTTCTTCTTCTACCTTTGGAGATTCTTCTTCCAAGCCCAAGAAAAAGAACGGAGATCCTTGTTCATTTTGTGGCAAAACTGGACATGATGCATCTCATTGCTTTAAGAGATTAGAAGCCTTAGAGGAAGCTATGAAGAAGCACAATATTTCAGTGGCTAAGCCTTCTTCCATGGGCAAAGGGCAAGCTCTTTCTGCACGAGCTATGCATTCACCTTCAGATAGTTGGATTCTTGATTCAGGTGCCTCACATCACATGACAAATTCACGTGATCTTCTTGATTCCATAGTTCATACTTCTACTTCTCATATTGCAGTTGGGAACTCTTCACAGATTCTAGTTTTGGGGACAGGCTCCGTTCAAATGCTAGATGGGTGCATTGAGGATGTTTTACTTGTTCCTGATATTTCAGCGAATCTTCTTTCCATATATCAGATTTTTCATTCTGGAGATGGGAAGTTAGTTGAGTTTTCTCCACAAAATGTGACTATTAGACAGTTACAAGATCCTGAGAAGGTTGTCGCAATAGGGGTAGTTGATCATGAGAATCATTTGTATCGATTTGATGGATTTGAGTCTACATTAGGTTCATGTTTTGTTGCTCATGCTGATTCAATGAGCAAGCTTTGGCATGAGAGATTTGGGCACTTGAATTATAGATATCCTCAGCAAATGAAAGCACATAACTTAGTGGTTGGTCTTCCAAAGATCACTTGCACAGATGGTGTTTGTCAAGGATGTGTTCTTGGCAAGCAACATCAAGATCCTTTTCCTAAGGGTCATGCTACACGTGCAACCACACCCCTTGAGTTGGTCCATAGTGATCTTATGTCCTTCCCAACTCCTTCTTTTTCAGGGGCCAAGTATGTGCTAACATTCATTGATGATTTTTCCCGCCGGACATGGGTCTACTTTCTGAAGCTCAAGAGTGATGTCCTCACCAACTTCAAGACCTTCAAAACCTTTGTGGAGAAGCAGTCAGGTTTTTCTCTTCGACAAATACGCACAGATAATGGGGGGGAGTATGTCAACCAGGCATTTCAGGATTTTTGCAGTGTGAATGGTATTCTTCATCAGCACACAGTTCCTTACACTCCTCAGCAGAATGGTGTGGTGGAGAGAAAGAACAGGACTCTCGGGGAAATGGCCAATTGTATGATTCAGTCTAGGTCCATGGCTCCCGCCTTTTGGGCCGAAGCTATCAATTGTGCCAACTATATTCAGAATCGTATGCCCCACAAGGCAGTGCGCAATATGACCCCTGAGGAGGCTTGGTCTCATCGCAAGCCAAATGTTTCCTTCTTTAGAGTATTCGGTAGTGAGGCTTGGGCATTCATTCCGAATGGTCGGCGTAAATCCATGGAGAAGAAGAGTCAGCGTTACATTTTTGTTGGCTATTGTGAGGATGTGAAGGCATACAGATTGTTTGATCCTGACACACGAGAGGTTCATTTCCGACGTGATGTTCAGTTTTCTGAGACCTTCACCCAGCCAGATCCTCCTTCCACTTCTTCTTCATCACAACCTACTCAGTCTTCTTCAGTTGATTCTACTTTGCTACTTGAGGAAGATTTTGATGATGGTCTTGATGAACCTCCTCCTCACTCACCCACTAGGCCACAATGGGCTCGAGTTACTCTTGAGGAGGCTGGTCCTCTTGTTGGTGATCCCACAGACACTCGCCGCACTCGTTCTCAGACTTCTGGAATTAGTCTTTTGAGTCATGCAGTTTTAGATGATCCTCAGAAGTTTTCAGATGCTTCGGGTATTCCAGAGTGGGATAGTGCTATGGATGATGAGTATTCTTCTTTGATGAAGAATCATACTTGGGATCTTGTGCCTCTTCCTAAGGGAAGAAAGTTGGTTCGATGCAAGTGGGTGTATCGTACCAAGTATGCAGTAGATGGTTCCATTGACAAGTACAAGGCTTGTCTTGTTGCAAAGGGGTTTTCTTAGGTTGAAGGAATTGACTATTCTAAGACCTTTGCTCCTATTGCCAAGATGGATTCTATTCACCTTGTCCTTGCTATAAAACATCTCGGGGATGGTCGATTATATCGGATTGATGTGAAGAGTGCTCTTGCGTAGGGATCTTCATGAGGAGATCTATATGGAGCGGCCACCAGGTTTTGTGCAAGACTCTTCACTTGTTTGCAGGCTTCGACGTTCATTGTATGGTCTCAAACAAGCCCCTAGGGCTTGGTATGAGAAGATGGATAGTTTCTTGCTTGCTTCCGGCTATACTCGTTGCCATTCCGATCCCACAGTTTATACACAGAGACATGGAGAGGATCTACTTATACTTGTGCTCTATGTGGATGATTTGATTCTCACAGGAAGTTCTACTTCCATGATTCAGAGTACACAGCGAGCATTGATGGAGCGATTTGATATGACCGACCTTGGTCTTTTGCATTACTTTAGCGGTCTTGATTCATGTCAGGACTTGAGGGATCTTCATTTCCAGCGAGTAATATGTGGTTGCTTGGAGATTTGGCATGGTGATTGCAAGAAGCACCTTCTCCATTCCAGTCAGGTGTTGTACTGTCTTCCAGTTGCACTACTCCTACAATTGATCCTACCTTGTATCGACAGTTGGTTGGCAGTCTTTTGTACTTGACACATAGTCGTCCTGATATTTCCTTTGCGGTTGGACTTGTCTCTCGCTTCTCATAGGAGCCTCATGAGAGTCATTGGAAAGCTGCCAAGCGTATCTTGAGATACATTCAGGGCACTACTCATTTTGGCATTCACTACACTTCAGGTGCATCTCAGATTGTGGGCTTCATTGACTCAGATTGGGTTGGTGATGTCAATGATCGGAAGTCTACTTCTGGCTTTGTTTTTTGCCTTGGTTCTAGTCCGATTGCATGGTCATGCAAGAAGCAGACTGCTATTGCATTATCATCAACAGAGGCTGAGTATCGAGGTGCAGTGTTGGCTAGTCAGGAGGTTTTGTGGCTTCATCAGTTGATGACTGAGTTGGGATTCCCTTCCACTCAGCCCACTACTCTTTGGTGTGACAATGAGTGCCATTCATATTTCCATATTGATGGACCATCGGTAGGACCTTAAGCATATTGAGATCCACATGCACTTCATCCCGAGGCTGACTCATCGGGGATGCTGTTCTCGGCTTGGAGTATTTGCCTACAGATTAGCAGGTTGCAAACATCTTCTCTAAACCTTTGGCATCACCTCGTTATCTTCAGTTGCGATCGATGCTTGGGGTGAAGGAAGTTGTCCTTGGGGGGTCTTGAGGAGTCCTCTTTCCTTCATTAGTTTTCTTTGTTCTTTTTCTCTCTTTTGGAGGAGTTTTTCTCCCAGGGTTTTCGCCCTTTCTCAGCATTGAGTTTTGTCTTGTACATGGGTACCACATCGAGGCCTAGTTGTTGGGACCCATCTTTTTACGTATGCATTGGTTGTACCTCCCTAAGTTGCACTTAAAGAGTGTTGGTGTGAATAAGTCTTGTACCTAGTTTATTCCTTTACTAGGGACTTAGGGGACTTAATTCACATGTTAAGTTTACTTAGGCTATTAGTTGTCATATCTAGATAAGTATTAGTTGTCTTATCTAGAATTTCCACTTTCCTAGGTAGTTATGAGTTAGTTGTCTCATGTGATAGGATTAAGACACTTCTCATGATCTTGTCTTATCTTATCTCTCATCCTTGCCTTTATAAGCAAGGCATCTCTAGCATATTTGTAAATTTGGCATATAGCATTGTATAGTATTGCATTGATCATATTGTATCATATTGCAATCCTTGTTTGGTGGAATAACATCTTCCATTGTTGCTTCTCTCTATCTCTTGTGGAGGTTCTTTGGCGTTGCAGATTGAAGATCTTGGGTTGTTAACTCCAAAAATAAGTGGATACTAGTGGCTACCAATTATTTTACCAAATGGGTAGAAGCAGTCCCAACCAAGCAAGCTACAAGTAAAGTTGTGAAAAATTTCCTAATGGATAACATCATTACAAAATTTGGTACACCACTAAGACTGATTATTGATAATGGGATGTGTTTCAGATCTGATGAATTCAAAAACTTTTGTAGCACATATGGCATTACCATTTCTTATGCAGCTCCTTACCATCCACAAGCTAATGGTCAGGCAGAGTCAAGCAATAAAAGTCTTCTTAAAATCATAAGGAGAGTGTTAGGTTAGAAAAAGAAGGCTTGGGATTCAAAATTGAGAATGGTTGTGTGGGTTGACATAATCACTGTAAAGAAGGCAATTGGAAAATCCCCATTTGAAGTGGTGTATGGAACACAAGCCAGGATGCCTTTACAAAATTTGTTACTAGTCTACAAGTTTATTCTTAAGGAGGATATAGATATTCCATAACCTATGGAGGAGAGAATGGAACAACTGACTGAACTTGATGAGATAAGAAGAGTAGCTCAAAATCAAAACATAAAGTTTTAGGCACAGATGAAGTATTTATTTGATAAAAGAGAAAAAGATAGAAAATTCAAGGAGAATGATCTAGTACTAATGTGGAATGCAAGGTGTCAGGAGAAGGGAAAACATGGGAAATTTGAAGCCTTGTGGCTGGGACCTTTTGTGATCATTGGTAAGAAAGAAAAAGATTCATATTATTTGCAAAACATGACTGGTGAAGATTAGGAGTTGCTTGTACATGGGCAATTCTTGAAGCATTTTTTCTCTTGAGCAACACAGAGGATTAAGGGTTGCCAGTGCATGGACAACTCTTGATAATCCTCTTAAAAATTATTTTCCATGCATAGTAGTTTAGGGTTTTGTTCATCTCCATTTCACATTCATTTCCATTTCCATTCATTCCATCTTGCTCATAGGTCCATCACCTTAAGTCTGGTCTACTCACCTAGAAATCTAGATCATTGCAATGATTTCACAACCATTCATCCCTAGATAGAGCCACTATCAGAACTGTAAAATTAAGAAATTTTATAAGTTGTTCATACCCATGAGTTTCTGAATGAGTCCTTACCATAAGCACAAAATACTCTCTTCACAACATTTTTCTCATATTTTTCCATGTGGTTCCTGTAAAATCCATCAAGTCTTGATTATCTCATAGTGTATTTCCTATCGACATGAGATTATCATGGTCTCCCCGACCCATAATGCATCCTTCTACTGATATATGTTTGTTGTTGTCTATTGGCAAGACTTCTGGAATGACACACCAATTGGAATTTATCTACAGACACCTATCGGAAGGACACAACTTATTGTCTCGGCGACATAAGGTATATCGACTAGATAAAGTCATCGGAGTAAGGTCTCACCGAGTACATTATTTCTTACCGATCGGCTCATGAGTAAACACTTCGGCCAAACCATATGTCTTCGATATGTGGTCTTACACTTCAGCATTATGTCTTACTGACTGGTGACAGAAAGAACATATCGGTGAGAAATTTCTCATCGAAATAAGTCATAGCGATATGAACAAACTTGATTATTTGATGAGATATGAACAAATGGACTGTCAGTTTATTATGATAGACTCCTAAAGGACTGACCTAAATCTTACGGGGGATGATCAAAGATCAACCTTTCCTACGTTCAAAGCTTAGAGACAACATAGTTTTACAAGATGACTCTATTTTTTGACTTTTTTGACTTTTTGACCTATTTTTGGATTTTGATATGTTTTGAATGTTTTGGGATTTTTTTATTTTCTGATGGTTTTGGATTTTTTGATTTTGAGATTTCAAGAACATACACGAGTCTAATCTGATGAGAACATGCCCCCAATGTGATGCAATAGACTACTCTGATAAAGGTAGGACAAACTGACCTTGAGAAGGGGCCAAGTAGTACTAGGAGGGATCATGACACGAACAAAGGACCAAGCTATGATGTAGACATCAATGGGTGATGGATGGAGATACAAAATGTGATGGATGATGTAGAACAAGGTGTGAGGATCCTGGTGGATAGAAAGTGCTCATTTACACAAGCTGCATGTTTACCAGGTTTTCACCAAGGTACTTGCCTAAAGCGCCACCAAAGTAATTTTCACTGGAGGACAATTTTTTTCCTTACTGTTTTTAATCCTTTTTTATTTTTTTGGATTTTTTGTGCTTTCTAATTTTTTTGTTGTCACCAAGATGTCTATTTGCCAAGTTTTCATTAGGGTGACTATTTTTTCAAGAAATTTTCTAATTTTTTTTGTGTTTTTGGTTTTATACCTTGGAAAATTAGGCATAAAACATTTTGAAATGAGAGCTTTTAATGGGCTCCTATAGAGGTTCACCTGCCGATGTTGATAACTAATATGCCCCTGACTTGTAACTTGTTGTGATGATGAATGGTCCAAACTAGTTGGGCTCAAATTTGGCTTTTCCATTTGGGTTTTGGAAGTTATTTTGATTCTCCTTTAGCATAAGTTCTTCAACTTGGAATGTATAAATCTTGATTCTCTTGTTATAGCTCCATTTGAGCTGGTTTTGATAGACTTGCAAATGATTTAAGTCATCCATACACTACTCATCTAGAAGATCCAACTCATTCAGTCTTGATACTCGCTATTCTTCATCATGATGAGGTTCTGTAGTGATATTCTTAGTGATGGGAGCTCGATCTCGATGGGTGTATGGATTCTGATCCATAGACTGGGGAAAAATGGGTCACACCTATTGGTGTATGGATGCTAGTTCGATAGGTCCAGAGGGAAGGATTTAGTTGGAGATGCCAGTCACGACCTACGTCATTGATTGTTTTCTTGAGGATATTTAGAATAGTTTTATTGTTGGATTATGTTTGGCCATTGCCTTAGGGATATTATGGAGTGGAAAAGCAATGTTGTATTTTGAATTTGTTGCATAGGTCACGAACATCTTGATTCTTGAAGGGTTTCCCATTATCTAAGATAATAGCTTGGGGGACATCGTAGTGACATATTAAGTAGTTCAAGATGAATTTAGATATCTGCTTTCCAATGATGTATGTCATGGGGATAGCTTCCACCCTCTTGGTGAAGTACTCAGTGGTGGTAATGATAAACTTGTGGCCACTCGATGAGGTGGGGGTGATTTTTCTGACAAGATCAAGCCCCCACTGTGAAAAGGGCCAAGGTGTGAAAATATGATGGAGGTCCTGAGCTGATGCATGGATGAGGTCCCCATGCTATTGACATTGTAAACACCTTATGATGTAGTCATGTGATTCTCTTTCCATAGTAGGCCAATAATACCTCATCCTCAATTATTTCTTAGCCAAGGCCATACCGCTCAAGTGTGAACCACATATGTCATTATGTACCTTAGTTAAGGAAGTAAATTCCTCCTTAGTGTTTAGACATCATAATAGGGTTCCTTATATGCTCCTACGGTAAAGGGTTTCTCATAGGATGAAAAAATGAGAGGACTTTTTGACAAAGGTTATTTTTAGGCTTGAGGGTAAGTCACTAGTTAGGACCCCTATGCACAAGTAGGTGTATACATCATGATACTAGGGATCTCCAGGACCAACGATTTCACACACAAATTTTGACTCTGGTACCTCGAATGTAGGCATGGGAAGTTGCTTTACCGGGAATTCATGCTTTGGGACATTGCGAGGGATATCTAATAGGGATCCAATTTTTGACATGGTGTTTGCTACTCTATTGTTTTCTCTAGGTATCTGCTCGAATGTGATCTCAATGAAAGACTCCTTAAGACTTTCCACCAATTTCTTGTATGGAGTTAGCTTGTCATCTTTCGTCTAATACTCATATTCACTTGATTAATTATTAGTTGTGCTTCCCCATAAACCTTGAGAGCCATGATATTCCACTACAATGCTATTCTAAGTCCTATGGTTAGAGCCTCATATTCTACGATATTGTTTGTGTAGGGAAATGCCAACTTGTAGGATCTTGGTATGCAGTCTCCCCATGGAGTGATGAAAAATAACCCAACTCCTAATACATGCTATTTGTAGGAACCATCAAAGTAAAACTTCCAATGGTCTACTATGCTCAGGTTGAAGATGGATTCATTAGGGAACTCTAAAATTAGTGGATTCTCTGAGTACATTGGTACTTCTACCAGTTGGTCTACAATAGCTTGCCCCTTGATGGCCTTTCAATAAATGTACTCAATGTGATATTCTGATAAGATCATGATCCACTTGGCCATCCTTCCTATGAGAATTTATTTGGAAAGGAGATACTTGAATGGGTCAATCTTGGTAATGAGTTTGATTTTGTGTGTCAACATGTAGTGTTTGAACTTCTATGAGGAAAACACCATTTCTAAACAAGCTTTTCTGATGAAGGAATAATTTAACTCATTCCCTACCATGATTTGGTTGATGCAATAGATGGCCCTCTCTATTCCATGTTCATTATGCTAAGCTAGGAGAGCGTCGAGAGTTGCTACTATTGTTGATATGTAGAGGATTATTGGCTTTCCTTAGATTAGTTGCATAAGCACTAGAGGTGTGAGAAAATATTATTTGATTTTTTTAAATGCTTGATCACACTTTTCATCCGCATGTATGCTACTCCCTTGTGGAGTAGGTGAGAATACGGGATTGATTTTTTTGCTAATTAGGCTATGAACCAACAGATTGATTGGAGCTTTCCTTTTAAGCTTCTCAACTATTTCACAGTCTTCGATGCTTTGATCTCAAGAATTTCCTGTACCTTTGTAGGATCTATTTCAATTCCTCTCATGGACACAATGTATCCCAATAGCTTCCTTGATTGTACACCAAAGATGTACTTCTTTGGATTAAGGTGGACCTTGTATTCCTCAAGCCTGTCAGTGATGGCACTTAATGCTGCTATGTGGTCCCACCTTTTTTTGGATTTTTCCAATATGTCATTAACATAATATTCCACATTCTTATGGATCATGTCATGAAATATTAAGGTCACGGCTCTTTGATATGTTTCTCTAGCATTCTTTAGGCCAAACAACATCATGTTCCAGCAATATGTCCCCCATGGACAAGTAATTTTTTTTTTGTGTTGATCTTCTTTGGCTATCATAATTTGGTTATACCTAGAGAATCCATCCATCAATGAAAGCATCTCATCTCCCATGGTCATATCTACAATCATATCAATGTTGGGTAGTGGAAAGCCATCCTTGGGACATGCTTTGTTGAGGTCTCTAAAATATGTGCATATACAAATGCGCCCATCAGGCTTTGAAATAGGTACCATATTTGATACCCACTTTGGATAGTCAATTGGTCGTATGAATCCCACATCAAATAACTTATTTAATTCTATTTTAACCAACAAGGCTATCTAGGGATGCATTTTTTTGAGCTTTTTTCTGACAAGTTTTTCTTGGGGGTAAACTGCTAGATGGTGGACCACAATCTCTAGATCAAACTCAGGCATGTCAGCATAGCTCCATGCAAAGTTGACCTTTCTCTCCCTTAAGAAAGTAGCTATGAGCTCTTGTTCTTCTGATATCAATTATTTAGCATAAAATGTGATATGTGAAGTTTCCTCTATTCCCAAGTTGACTGGGTTGCACTTCTCAACTAGAACTATAGACTTTTCCTAATGTAGAGAAGTGAGAGGAAGATTGAATCCTTCATCATTGAGTTCCTTAGAGACATTTTCACTGTTGGATATGTCCTTTTTTTTACTATTTTTGGGTTAGAGAGTGCCACAGTGTGGTTTTCACTCAAATACCTTGAGATTATTCTCAATTTTTTGCTTTTGTGACTAAAGGATTCAATCATTTCCCCATAGTAAGCTTGTGTGTCTAGAATGATATCAAACCCAACCTTGTGATCTCTGCATGGTACTGTGCTCTACAGTCCCATGAATTTTGAGAGTGCTTCATCATTTTTGAAAGTGTCCAGAATTGGCTATCCTCATTGGTTGTACTCGATGAGCTGGGGGTAGACTATGTTGATTTTATGGGTTTGACTAGTTGAGTCAAATGACACAGTACTAATCATGGGGAGAGAGGAATTCTCAGAAAGAATAGGTAGGTGAGTTATGGAATCTTCCTGCATCATCACTACTACTATAGACATTAATTATGTCAAATGTGAAGTTGTCTAAAGGTAGACCAGTGGATACGGGTAATTGAAGGGTGGCTGATGTTTGTTGAAGAGTTTTGACCTTAACCAGGGGATTTTGGCCATGTATGGTTATACTCAGAGGGGTACATCCAAGGCCAAGATTTCTCATTCGTGTCTCAGGAATGATGGGTACTAGGAGTTCATCTTCATTCTATCCAAGCCTCTAGTTTTTGTCATAGCCCATGGCAAGCATCATTTGTAAGCCTTTATTGCAATAATTTATAGGTAGATCAACTACTGGTCTATTGTCTTGGTATAGGAGATGGGATGGGTCCTCTTCTATTACTTCCTAGCTGAGATATCCCCAACTTCTAAAGCTAGAGGAGCCTATTGTGAAGGTTTGGGATGAGGAAGAATTATTTGATTGTGGTCGGCCTTGTGACCTAGGAGATTTTAGTAACTCTCCTACCACAATAGAATTTTTTGGAATTGCATAGTGTCCACTCCCATTTTCTTGGATAATGACCTTAATATCAGAGATGGCAGGAATGGTGGGTGTCTCTGTTGCAGAATTGAAGGTGAGAGTAGCTGGATCAATTTATGGAGTTGAGGGGCCTTCATCATTCTTAGGCACTTGGGGGATTTTGTAATATTTTGCTTCTAGGCTCTTGCAGTAAGAAAAAGGTTTGGGATCCCCATGGATAGTGACCTCTTGGCCTTGGTATGTGAACTTGACACATTGGTGGAAGGTTGATGCCAATGCTTATATCCCATGGATCCATGAACATCCCATGAGAATGTGGTAAGGAAAATCAAGGTCAAGGACCTAATAGGTAGTTTCCATAATTTATTTCCCTACTTGAATAGGGAGTTGGATAGTGCCTTGGGATACTCTTTCTTGATCATCATAAGCCTTGATTGTAATGCCCCTGAGATTCCCAAATTCTTTATGAGCTTGAGGGAGTAGATGTTTAAACTTGCACCTCCATCCACTAAGACCCTCTTGACTTTGTTATTATGCACTAGGTCCTCTAGATGGAGGGCATAATTATGAGATGGTTGGGTAGGAAATTCTTGATTGGAGAATGTAAGAAGATTTGGGGTAATAAGGTTTCTGACCATAGCTTGCAATTTTTCAAAATCAAAATCCGTGGAGACAGTGGATGAAGCCAATACTTCCTCAAGGATATTTTCATGGGCTGATGAAATATTCAACAACTCCATGATGGATATCTGAGCTGAGGTTCTTTTCAACTAGTCAAGGAAATTATAGCTATTGGAAAAATAAGAACACAACTGAGAGGGGGGGTGAATCAGTTGTGACATAAAATTCAACTTTCCTAACTTATCTTAACCTTAATCTCAGATCTGATGAATATGAAAATAACCACAAGCAATTAACACATCAGAGAGAAAAATAAAACCAATATTTTTTATGTGGAAACCCTATTAGCCGAAAAAACACAATGGATGTGAGTCCATAAGAATATACTCTATTAAAAGTATAAAGAGAAATAATAAGGTGAATTCACATGCATTCAGGCACACTGCCTAGAGCTTGCTGCTCAATTACAGAAGAGGACTCACTATCCAACAATATAGAAATATGTATTATATTCATAGAGTATGAACTAAAATAATAGCTTTTACACAGGCTTGATTACAATTCCAATTAAGCTTAGAAAAAATTCTTCACACTTTCCTCAAACTTGTTCACTCTCTGCTCTGCAACCGAATGACATAAACACTATTCACACATTTACACTTTCTATGGAATACATTCACACTTATGCACTCACTAACTTCACTCAACCAATTTCCCTTATATATCTATTTCATGGGATTTCATCACATCTTGTTTGACCAAAAAAAAAAACATATTTAAAATGTTGGCCCAAATTTACAATTAATAAATTTCCAATGCAAAATCACCAAGGTCGGCCACAACATAGTGGAGACCCAAATTAATATCTCCAACACAAAATTACTTTAATGAATTTCTCCACGAATATCCACAACACGTTACCACCAACATGTTGGCTAAGAACATGAAAAACTAAACATGCGCAAGAAAATATCTTCAACCATGAGCTCTCTGAGTAGTGTGGATGTACCACAAAGATAAAGAATGATCTAAAGACATCAAAAAACACCAAGAAACAATAGAGAAGCATCCACAACAACTAATATTACCAAAATCACACAATCTTCATTCAAGAACACTAACAGAGACCATAGAAACATTGTCAGACCACATCACACTTGAAACTTCATGCAAACCTTTGATAATTCTAGTAGTTGATCTAGAAATATTCAACAATAAACCATTTAATCCACATTATCTAATTATCAACATATAGAAAAAATAACCTTCATGACCTGGACAATTCCATTGGGAACCTAGAACACCTTTACATTTTTCTCAATATCCTCAACATATACAACCTCTAGTACACCAAATGCTAATAGTGTTGACATCAATGACAACCACATATCATCAACCATATCCTTAATATCCAACAATCTACCCCTTTGGAATTGATGGAAACACATGTTAAAAATACCATCAACCCAACACATTGACTTCTTTTGCACTTCTCTTGAGAGGATTTTTAATATTACACTTCTCCCCCTATGTCATCAATGGAAAAGGTAATAATGACCTTCCCAAATACATGCTCTGAACCACATATCTACACATGTGACTACTCCCCTTGAGAAGCAACCATGAATACGCCAATCCAGATCAAAATATAGCAATGTAGCTCATAGATTGATTCAAGAAAATGCATCTTTTAGTTCTTATCAGAAGGGGTGATTACCCCTAGCATTCCTCAGCGATACTCAAAAGTATCCTTTGGCAATGGATTAGTAAAGATATCTACAATCTGTTCTTTGGTAGGCATATAGTCTAGTCTAACTTATTGCTCATTCACTTTCTCCCTAAAGAAATGAAACTTGATTGATATATGTTTAGTCTTAGAATGTAGCACCAGATTCCTTGAGATATTTATTGCACTTGAATTTTCACAATATATGGCAATAGGTTCTTCATATAACACCCTAATATCTCTCAGCATTTGTTTCATCCATATCACTTGACTACAATTAGTGGCAGCAACAATGTATTCTACTTTAGTAGTAGATAGAGAAATTGAGTTTTTCTTTTTGCTCAACTAGGACACCAAATTCTTCCCTAGGAAGAAAGAACTACCACTAGTACTTTTTCTGTCATTTACATCACCAGCCCAATCTGCATCAGTATATGCACACAAAGTGAGCTCATCATCCTTTGGATACCAAATTCCAAAGTCAGTTGTTCCTTTTAGATACCTAAAAATTCTTTTCACAACAGTTACATGTGATTCTTTTAGATCCGCTTGAAATCTAGCAACCATACATACAACATTCATAATGTCTAGTCTAGTCTGAGTCAAGTAAAGCAATCCACTGATCATTGAACTATATCTAGTTTGATTTTCCTTAGAGAGTCATCATTCTATTTCAACTTACATCTGATCACCATGGGGGTACCAACAGGTTTGGATTCATCCATTCTCAACTTCTTTAGCAGTTCTTTCACATATTTGGACTAAGATAGTAAAATCCCCTTGTCCAACTAAGTAACTTGCAATCCCAAAAGGAACTTCATCTCTCCAATCATACTCATCTCAAATTCATTCTTCATCTCATCCGCAAAATTCATGCATAGATTATCATCTCCTCCAAAAATGATATCATCAACAAAAACTTCTATAATTAACTCCCTATCATTGTCTAATTTGAAGTAAAACTTGTTGTAAGCAATTCCTTTAGTGAATCCAAGCTTCAATAGGTATTTTTCCAATCTAGCTTACCAGGCTCTGGGGGCTTGCTTAAGTCCATATAGAGCTTTCTTTAATATGAAGACCATATCTTCTTTGTCTTTTAGCTAAAATCCATCTAGTTGTTCAATGCACACTTCTTCTAGTTCTCCATTCAGAAATGTAGACTTTACATCCATTTGATAGACTTTATAGTTCTTGTGTGCAACATAAGCAAGAAATAGTCTAACAACTTCAATCCTAGTGACAAGTGTAAAGGTTTCTTCAAAATAAATATGTTCCATTTGAGAATACCCTTTACATACCAATCTTGCTTTATTCTGGACCACTTCACCTTCTTCATTCAACTTGTTTCTAAACACCCATTTAGTACCAATCACATTTTTGTCTTTAGGCCTTAGAACCAGTAACCATGTGTCATTATTTTCAATCTGTGTTAGCTCTTCCTTCATACCTTCCAATCAATTGTCATTTTGACAGGCTTCAGTGACATTTTTAGGTTCAATCTTGGAAATCAAACAGTATTCTTCTACAATTTTTCTTCTAGTTTGCACTTCTTTACTCTTATCTCCTATGATTTGACTTTTAGAATGATTCAACTTTACATACCTTGGAGTTTTGGGATATTCTTGAACTTCTATCTCTTCTTATCTTTCTTCTACACTTGCAATTTTCTGTGTCTCCTGAATGACTTGATTTACCAAAACAAATTGAGGTTGCTTCACTAGAACATATGGAATAATTTGAAGTAGATTCTATGTCTAAGTATTCTTCCCTTGGCTTGTAATGTATTCATTTGAATCATAACTATAATGTCTGGATGGTTTGACTGAATCCTCATCAAATTTAACATTTGCACTCTCAACCATCTTTCTCAATCTTTTGTTATAGCATTGATAGGCCTTGATTTTAGTGGAAGATTCCTTCATCACTTCTTGCATAAAATTTTCCTATATCATCATCTCTCTTGATATAACACTTGCTTCCAAAGATCTTGAAGTACTTAATAGTATGCTTGTGACCAAACCATACTCATAAGGAGTCTTACCAAAATTATCATTAATATTTATCTGGTTCAAAGTATACACAATAGTTCTTACAACTTCACTCTAGTACATTTGAGATAAATTTCCTTCCATCATCATTGTTTTGACAAAATCCAAAATTGTTCTATTCTTTCTCTCTACAACTCCATTTTGTGGAGGGGTTTAGGGAGCAGATAACTATCTTTTAATTCCATGTTATTCACAATAAGAGTTCAACTCCTTAGAAATGAACTCACCACCTCTATTAGATCTTAGGCACTTGATTTTCAAACCTTTCTCATTTTCTGCCATAGACTTGAAACTTTTGAACTTCTCTAATGCTTCACATTTTTCTCTTAAAAAGGAAACCCAAATCATTCTAGAGTAATCATCAATAACCAACATAAAATACCTTTCTCCATGAATACTTTTGACTTTGGAGGGACCACAAAGTTTAGTATGTAGTAGTTCCAACAAATTATTTGAATGAAATTGTTTGCTCCAGAAGGAGACTCTATTTTGTTTACCCATCTAACATTCCTTGCAAATTACATTAGCAGGCTTCACTAACTTAGGTAGATCTCTTATTGCTTGAGTAGAACTTATCTTGATAATGTTGTGAAAGTTTACATGACACAACCTCCTATGCCACAACCAGCTCTCATCTACTTGAGTAAGTAAACAACTTCCATTAGCTGTATTTAGATGAAAAATATTACCTTTTGTTTGTTTTCCTGTAGCAATCATATCCCTAGAATTTCACGTATCTTACATCTTCCATCTTTTAATTGAAGATCATATCCCTTGTGAACCATCTGTCCAACACTCAAAAAGTTGTTCTTTGGGCCTTCTACATAGAAAACATCATCAATGTTATCCTTACCACCAAGAAAAATAGATCCTCTACCATGAATCACACCAGCATTGTTATCTCCAAATCTTACAACCCCACCATCATAATTTTCTAGACTTACAAATTTTCTTTTATCACCGATCATATGATGTGAGCATCCACTATCAATTACCCACTCATCCTTTTCTTCAACTTGGGCTTCAAGAGCTTTTTCATCTTTAATAGATTTGGTAGCCATGGGATTATCTTCAATGGTAGCAATGAAAGCCAATTCATCTTCTTTTGCATTATCTTTATTAGACTCATCATCAATCACTGCTTCTTCAGCAAAGTAGCATCTCTTTTGGAATCTAGATTTCTTAGGCTTAGACCTAGGAACTCTTTCAAGACATCTTGATGCAAAATGGCGTATTTTATTGCAAGAAAAACATTTAATAGGAAAAACATCTTCATACTTACCTTTTCCTCTACCTTCTTGCTTAGCAATTAGTGCTTCCAGTTCTTGTAGGAGGGAGTCAATGATATGAGTACTTTAGCTAAAATTTCATACTCATCTACAGTACCACCAACACCTTTAATACCCATTACTATTTCATTTATTCTGTACATAAAAGAAGTGATATTTTCATCTTCGCCCATCTTCAAATTCTCATACTTTCCTTTCAAGCTCTATAGCCTAGCCATCTTCACCTATGCATCACCTTCATACAAAGTTTCCAGTTTTGTCCAAATCTCACGAGCTGTCTCTAGACCTAACACATTAGCCATCTTCGAATCTGTCAAATCACTCACCAAGGCTTCAATAGCCCTAACATTATTTTTAGCATCATGGATCTCATCAGTAGTGGAGGGACTATTTTGAGGAATAGTATACAGATTTCTTGTAATCTTCCAGAAATCTTCATCAATACACTTTAAGTGACACTGCATCCTGACTTTCCACATTGAATAGTTAGTGCCATCAAATCTAGGACTATCCTTCTTGAATTTTGTTGCCATCTCGGATCACCTCAAACTTTTAGACTTCTTCAGAGGAACCAACTCTAATACCAATTGTTGGAAAAATAAGGACACACAACTAAGAGGGGGGTGAATAAGTTGTAACCAAAACTTCAAATTTCCTAACTTATCTTAACCTTAATCTTATATCTAATGAATAAGAAAATAACCACAAGAAATTAACACATTAGAGAGACAAATAACACCAATATTTTTTACATGGAAACCCTGTTAGGGGAAAAAACATGGTGGATGTTAGTCCATGAGATTATACTCTGTTAAAAGTATAAAGAGAAATAATAAGGGGAATGCACATGCATTCAGGCACACTGCCTAGAGCTCACTACTCAATTATAAAAGAGGAATCACTGTCCAACAATACAGAAATATGGATTAGATCCACAAAGTATGAACATAAAGAATAGCTTCTACACAAGCCTGATTACAGTTTCAATTAGGCTCAGAAAACCTTCTTCACACTTTCCTCAAACTTGTTCACTCTTTTCTCTACAATTGAATGAGAGAAACACTATTCACACATTTACACTTTCTCTGGAATACATTCACACTTATGCACACACTAACCTTGCTCAACCAATCACCCTTATATATCTAGTTCATGGGATTTCATCACATCTTAGTTGGCTAGAAAAATAAGACATATTTACAATGTCGGCCCAAATTTACAATTAAATTTCCAATGCAAAACCACCAAGGTCAGCCACAACATAGTGGAGACCCAAATTAATATCTCCAACACAAAAATACTTTAATTAATTTTTCCATGAAGATCCATAACACGTTACCACCAACATGTCGGCCAAGAACATGAAAAACTAGACATGCGCAAGAAAATATCTTCAACCATGAGCTCTTTGTGTAGTGTGGATGTACCACAAAGGTAGAGAATGATCTAGAGACATTAGAAGACACCAAGAAAAAACATAGAATCATCTACAACAACTGAGATTACCATAATCACATATTCTTCATTCAAGAACACTGACAAAGACCACAGAAACATTGTCAAACCACAACACACTGAAAACTTCACGCGAACCTCTAAAACTTTAGGTAGATGATCTGGAAACATTAAGAAATAAACCATTTAATCCACATTAGCTAATTATCAACATACAGAACAAAGCACCTTCATGACCTGCACAGTTCCACTAGGAACCTAGAATAATTCCTTTTACAATTTTCTTAATATCCTCAACATATATAGCCTCTAGTACACCAAATGCTAATAGTGTTGACATCAATGACAACCACATATCAGTAACCATATCCACAATAACCAAAAATAGCCATTAGGAATGACTTTGGGGTTGGAAGTGGGTGCTTTTGGAGGCTGAGATGATCCTGCAATGGTGACCTTTTCACCTCTTGTGGTGACTCCACAATTATCTTGGGCTCCTTTGATCATGATAATAATGCAATAATCATCTAGAGATGTGACGACTTGGTCATACACATCATTCATGCTTTTTAAGGTGCCCTTTCCTTTATCATTGTTATTATTCCCTTTGTTGTTATGATTGGGCATCGGATTTGTGTAGATCATAAGATTTTGATTTCCTATTGGTTGTTCCACATTTATGATTTTATCATGAATGAGGTCTTGAATTAGGTTTTTCAACCTCATGCAACTGGTAGTTGTGTGTCCCTTGATTTTGTGGAAATTACAAAGGTGATTTTCATTGTACCATGATGGTTTCACTAAGGGCTCTTGATAGTTGTCATAGGTAGGGATTGTGATGAGTTTTTATGCCACTAGCCTCTTCATGATGGATTCAGTCGATTCCCCATGGGCTATGTACTTCTACTTGGGGGAGTTTTTGTTTCATTGGGGTGGCCCCCTTTGATCGTTCACATTGTTGATTGTTTGATTGCTTGGTTGTTGAGTTACATTGTTAGATGGACGATTGTTCTTGTGATAGGGTGAATTTATGTGTCAGAATATGAGCAGCAAACAAAAGAAAGTGAATAACACTAAAAAAACTCTACATCTCAAGATTAGCCTAGTTGGATTCAATGCGAAATAAAGGCAACAAATGGAACCTTTTACCTTGTCTCGAATCAATCCTTTGGTTGGCCCTTTGATCATTGGTGTTGTATGCTCCTTGGATGGCACAATATGCAAGCTAGATGATGATATGAGGATGGATGAAAGTGGGTGCAAATGTGAAAAATGGCTAAGTATGGCTCCTAGAAATTTTTTGCAAGAGTTTGGCTACAATGCATGATCTCCCCTAAAATGAGAGAAAAGAGGGGGTATTTATAGAGAATTTGGAATTCTCTAGGGAAATGGATGGTCAAGATTGAGCCACCAAGATAAGGATGTAGGGCTAAGGAGAGTTGAGAACTCACAAGCCCTCACATCTTGACATGTGGCATGTGATATGGCTTAAAAAGGGTGATGTGTACATGAGGTGGAAGGATAGTACATGACATGGAGGTGGTACATAGTACCTTGGGATTGGATAATATCTCCTCATAAAGGAGGTACTTTTCCCCATGTGGGTGAGAGGACATGTGGGGAATTAAAAATTCTTCAAATATTCTCATGGGGATGAGAGAAGGAATTTAAAATTCCTTTAAATGCATTGGGGGATTAAATGTGAATTAAAAGTTCACATGGGGAATGGAGTGCCTTGTTCAAAAAGAGAAAGATTTTAATGAAGTTGACTAAGGACAGATTCCATAAATGATAATGGGATTAGAGATGACCTAATTATGTAATTAATGTTGTACAAGTATTTGATTAGACTAATTAAGGACTCATTAGAGGCAAGTGGGAAATTATGGAGGATGGGACCCTAATGATGATTAGGTGTGTGCACATCTTAATCATAAATTAATTATGACTAAGAAAGAGGGTTAGATTGCTAAGAGGGATTAGAGACCAGCTTGCAAAAGTTGGAGGATGTGACAATGAGAGAAAAAATAAGGAATTTAAAAATAAATTTAAAATTCCAAAAGGTAATATGAGTAAATTAAATAAAGTGATGAATTTATTTAATTTAGAGAGGAAAGAGGGGAAAAGTATTTATTAAATTAAATACTTTGGGAAAACTTATGCAAGATACCAAAATATTAATTAAATGAATGATTTATTTAATACTAGTAAAGAGGATGATTTAAATGAGCAAAGGGATGATTAAGAAGATGACTTTGACCATATGGAAGTGGTCAAATTTGGTTGTCTACATTTTTCCCCTTTTTGAAACACTATTAGGATAATAGGGTTTTGAAGAAAAATAAAACACAGATGACTCTATGGAAGAAATGACTGGAAAAGAGATGTCGCAACGTGGGAGAGATTATGAGCTACCTGAATAGAGGAGAATTAAAGGGGATTCCCCGGTCTCTCAAGGGAAGGATTATGACAGAAGATTGGGAGAGAATGGTAGGGTATTCCCCCTTGAGAAGGGGACAGGGATAGAAGAGGGGGCCCCAACAACTTCTCAAAATGATGAAGTGGTATATGTCAATGGAAAGAGCAAGAAAAATTGAGAAGATTGGCACTTGAATGGAGGAAAATAGGTTTATAGTGTGGAAATGGCAGCCCTGGGAAGATAAGGGGGTTAGGGAATTAGTTGAGGTTGGAAAAAGGTTAAATAAAAGGGAAAAATTCCTTTAATTTCAAAAAGTGAAAAAAAGGGGGGAAAAGGCTATAAACGGGGAGTGAGGGGGTTATTTCACTATCCAAATGAGGAGAAGAGGGAGAAGAGGAGAGGGCAAGAGGGGGAAGACACGATGTCAGAGTACAATTCTGACATCATTCATGAAGGGGATGAGAGACAGTGGTTCTTTGAGGAGTGTGTCATGCCACATTAGGTTAGTTCAAAACCCCACCTTGTGGTTTCATTCAATTTGGCAATTTTTTTGCAAAAACAAAAATATGGGTTTTGTGGGGTGGGTCGAGAGGAAAAATGGGTTAGTGGAAAATTTTTGTTTTAGAAAAAGTTTGGGCTGGGGGGAGCTAGATGGTTTCAGGGGGCTACACGGGCCTGGGTGGGTCTGCCCAGCTAGCGCGGGTGGGTCTGCCTAAGCTCGGGCGGGTCTGCTTGAGCTCGGATAGGCTCTCCAGCAAGTTCGGGTAGGTCCACCTGGGCTCAAGTGGGCTCGCTAGCGAGCTCGAGAGAGTTTGTTCGGGCTCAAGTGGGTATGTCCGGGGTTGGGTGGGTCCACCAGGGCTAGGAAGGGGCTCACCCATGAGCTCAGGTGAGTCTTCCTAGGCTCGAACGGGCTCATTGGTGACCTTAGGCAGGTCCACTCAGGCTCGAGCTAGTACATATGGGCTAGGGCGGGTCTACCCAGGCTCAGTCGGGCTCACCTACGAGCTCAAGCAAGTCTGCCCATGCTAGAGCAGGCTTGCTGGTGAGCTCAAGTGGATCAGCCCAGGCTCAGAAGAGCACACCTGTGAGCTTGGGTGGGTCCACCCAGCCTCGGGCAAGCTCAAGCAGGTCCGCCTGTGCTCGGGTGAGCTCAGGCGAGTCCACCCAGCCAGCGAGCTCATGCGAGTCTACCCAGGCATGGGCTGAGTCCACCCAAGGGGCGGGGCAAAGCCGCAGGTAGGGGTAAGGGATGGTTAAGGGCCTAAGGGTGGGATGGTTAAGGGAAATCTTGGGGAGGGAAAAATTAGGACAAGGTAATGCTAGAAGAGACTGACAAGGTGTCATTGTGATGGATGCAGAAGGTGGAGAGTTTGTGGACGCGAGAGAGACGATCCTAGGTTTTGGCAAGATGCATGACACAGATGATAGGTGTAGAGCACCAAAGACTGTCATAGGCAAGATTACTTCATATGCTAACATATCTGATGATTAAGGCCCATAGGGACATGCTGATAGCCTTGATAGAGCACTGGGACTCGGCGACATCAACATTTCATCTATCGACTGAGGAGATGATAGTGACCTTAGAGGATGTTTGGAAGATTCTAAGGCTTCCTATAGTAGGGCTTTCAGTTAGTGAGTGCTGGTTAGAGGATGAAGCACTAGATGAGTCCGTGCATGTTTTTTTTGGTAGTAATGATCTACCAATTTAGTAGGGCCAGCTAGATGTGGAGAAGTGTTTGTCTTGTAGGGTACCAGTTTTGTTTTTGTACTTAATGTGATTAATTAGCAAGATTTTGGTGCCAGATCAGAGTGGGTGATTCCTACATCTCAGGTTCATGGAGGTGATTCAACATATCATCAAGGGCTGAGAGGGGCAATTTGCATTGGGGACATGCACTAGGAGAGCAAGATGATAGAGAGGTCATGTCCTGGGGGTGGGAAGCAGAGGCGGGAGTGATACTATGGCATCGGGATGTGAGATATGTACACATATGGAGGAGATGATAGTGTGGTGGCTATATATGCTATGATCCTTCAGCGGATGGAGGGGCGATGAGGAGGCACACAGTGGTTACTTCTTCACCCATTGTTATATTGTTGGGAGAGTTCTACTTATAGTGGAGCTACACAGACCCAATCGGGTGACACGACAGTTTGGAGTGAGGTAGGATATTCCCATGACACAGGTGAGATTATGATGATTATCATGAGAGTGGCCATAAGGGGGCCACTGAGTCTAGATGCAGTGTGGGAGGAGCTGGAGACACTATAGTTTACACCATACCCAGATAGGCAGGAGGGGCAGAGGGATGCAGGGGTGACAGATTGATATTGGTAGTGGTTCAAGCGACATCCACCGCCATAGATTACCCTAGTAGTGTTGATTGAGGGACCACTAGGGTTTAGGTCATAGGATGAGAGACAACTAAGGGCAGTGGGACCGGTACCCTGAGGATGATAGAGAAGAGGTCAGGTGAGAGGAGGACAATAGGGGGAGGGACAAGAGGTGGTGGGGGTAGCTGAGGAGCTAGTGAGAGCAGCTAGGAGGGGGAGAGAGGAGGTTGTTGGAGCAGTTAAGGAGATAGTGAGGGTAGCTAGGAGGAGGAGATGATGGCACAGATCCTGAGGGGATGGAGCAGAGGAGGGAGAGGATGAGGTCAGGGCTGCAGCATAATAGGATAGGGGGCCAGAGATCCAGGGAGAGAGGAGCCAGGAGGTATGCACATCCCCAAGAGGTCAGCAATAGGAGAGAGTGGAGGAGGATGAGACCAGTAGAGCATGGGAGAGACATGAGGAAGATAAGGCCACAGGAGGGCATCAACGATAGAGAAAGGAGGAGGGTGAGGCCAGCAAAGCATAGGAGAGGATGAGAGGTAGAGAGGGAGCCCCTTCGGTGATAGATGTGGATGTGATGGATGCATCAGCGGAGAGTGAGGGGTATGAGCCATGAGAGATGGATATTGACATAGATGTGTGTGACCTCTGACCACTGTTGATAGTACCATCCAGAGGAGAGGACTCCGTAGTGGTGCTGAGAGAGACTGTAGAGAGACTATGCCTTAACGAGCAGCGGTTATGACAAATAGAGGTAGAGCAGGTTAGATTAGAGGAAATGCTCAACGAGCTACATGCACAATTTGTGTAGCGTGAGAGAGATTATTCAGTCTTAGCCACATTGGTGTCTGATGTGGAGAGAAGATTGATGAGAGAGAGAGAGAGATGAGGCATGAGATGAGGTAGTTGACCTACGAGTAGAGATAGAGGGGTTGTGAGCAGCGGTGGCCAGGGAGCATGAGGAGGGAGATGCCGCAGGATGGAAGCAAGATCACTTGGTGGCAGAGGTGGTGATACGATAGGTTGTTGGAGGGACATAGCAGGAGGCATCAAAGATTGGGATAGAGGTGGCTAGAGATACAAAGGATCTATAGAGACAGCTACATTGGTTATGGAGAGAGAGGGCAGATTAGCACTGGGAGTAGGCTGAGCTCAGAGACAGAGTGGACTGTCTAGAGCAGACAGCTGGGGACATGGAGTTGATGGAGCAGAGAGAGGAGGAGACAAGGAGAGAGATGCACATAATGCGGTCAGAGAGAGATGTGGCATAGGTACAAGTGTAGGTCTTAGAGGGAGACAAGGATGTGACATAGGCATACGCTCAGGTAGCTGAGAGTGATAGGCTAGTGGTAGATTCAAAGGTTCAGTATCTCTAGAGAGAGAGGGATGCAGCGGTGTCATAGGTGTCAGGTCTATGACGGGAGCAATATTCTTCCAAGTTGAGACTATAGGCACTTCAAAGGGACAGGGATGCAACAGAGGCTCAGGCATAGGCTGCACAAAGCAAGAGAGATGTTGCAGAGGTACAGATGTAGATGTTGTAGGGTGAGCGGGATGCAGTAGTGGCTCAATGCTAGTCAGTGCAGGTCAGTGATGTGATGGGGATAGATACATAGGGGGGACAGGGGGAGAGAGATGCAATAGTGGCTAGGGAAGTGGCTATCGAGGAGATGATAGATCGGGTTCAGGCAAAGATGGCATAGTTACGACTATCCCAAGAGGCCTAGGAGCAGGAGAGGAGATTGATCACGAGAGATCGGGATAGATATCATCAGGAGCAGAATTTTTCTCTAGTTTAGATTGTTGAGTGAGAGGAGAATGCAAGGGAGGTAGGATTTTGGATGGCTGCATACTACCATGTAGTTCTAGACTCAGCCCAACAGTTGTTCTAGTATACTCGACAGACACCATAGATGTCAGTGCCATCTCAGTCGTTGGGGACATGTACCCAAGGTTACATTGATTCACCAGGTGTCACCCCAAGCAGGAGATTAGTACCGGATTCACCATAGAGATCAGATGAGTGTAGCTCATTCAGGAGATGATAGGATACCAGTTTTTGACAGATGCAGGGTAGAGCGTGTAGTACTTATCGACAGAGATTAGAGATGCTCTACATCTCTGGATTTTGTACCTTATTTGATGATGTATGATGGATATATGTCATACATTGTATTATTTTGATTATGATATGGGATAGTCCTTATTGACACTATGTAGTATGTCTCCTTTTGTGATGGGTGATCTAGTTTATGTATGCACATGTATATGATATTACATTTTATGTGGATGTATGAGGATATGATACTTTATTCCTATGTGGATGTATGAGTTGATTTAGTGATGGATGATTGGGTTTATGTATTTGTGGAGTATGGAGGATCTTATTAATGCAGAGACTCTCATGGTGATATGATGTATGCGTATGTTATATCTATGATGACTTATGTGTATGGATGCCTAGTTGATAAATTGACATGTATGTATATATGTATGATGGATTTTGTATGAATATTTTATATATGTAGGATGTGATGTATTATGAGTCTGACACTTTGTGATGCAGGTGGTGATGTATGTGTGGTTAATAGAATGAACCTAATATGTGATAATTCTCTTGTAATTTATAGTGAATTAATAATGAAAGAAAATAACACATGGTCATAAGCGTCAATAAGAACTGACATGATAATGGAAGATGGGTATGTAGTGATTGTGAAAAATGGGTTTAATTTGTCACCTGTCAAAAACCTTTAGTATCTTGAGAAGAAAGGGAGAGAGCGGGACAAAGTATTTGTACAACCAAAATCATAGGGTGAATGCAATGCAATAGATGATGAAATGCAATCCTAATATGAGTTGCCGTCTTCGGGGCACTAATTTTTGCTATAGCATAAGATACCAAATACCCTGATATGTAAGACCAAGGTAGGTTGGCATCCAATGCATGAAACAAACACAACAATTAGAAAGGCTACCCCAACACCCCAAGGTCATGATGACCTTGGTTGGGCAAGGTATTGGGATAACCATAAACACACAAGGATGCCCCAGTGTGGCACAAGACCTCAGGGATCTTGGTGGCTACTACGTGAGACATCTGAGAAAACAACAACAAAGAAAAGAACAAGATAAGCCCCTATGTAGACAAGTCAAAGCACACCATGATATGATGGATCAAGGAAACCATGACTAGTGTTGATAGTGAGCTCAAATGATAAATAAATTCCAAAACATCAAAAGATCACAATCAAGTTCAAAATGTCCTTTGCCATAGGATCAAGGGGATGGATGGGATTGATGAAGTCTACTAGGAAGGATGCATCTTATTGAGATCAATGATGGATACTAAACTAGAATGACCTAGTTTGATGCCAGATGTTTTTCATTAACAAAATATTTTGATATTAGGGGATTTATTTGAGAATAACAAGACAGACAAGGACATAGACTGACATATCCTATAGACCTAGGGGCTTAGGGGCTGATTAGAGATTAGCCTTTCCTACATGAAAGCACAGAGCCCTCGTAGTTCATTAAATGACCATGGATAAAGTAGAAAGACGACGGTGAAGATAGATGATAGATTACCAACACGTGATGGTCAAAATACCTCAGGGGAAGATCAAATGATCAGCCTTGCCTACGTGACAGTGCAGGGGCGATGTAGTTCGACTGGTGACACGATAGGATGAGATCTAGATGAAGACCAACATGATGGATGATCCTATGTGATGACACAGATCGACTGATGAGGAGATGAACAACATAAACTCAGAGTGGGATACTAAAAAGATCAGGATGGGGGATAGGCTAGATGGGTCATCCAATGCTCAATCAAAATATACCAAGTGGCTAAGGATGGGATGGGTGAGGATGATAGTGTGAATAAAAGCATAAAATAACTAGGATTATAGGTAGATAATGATTAAGCCCTCTATAGATGATGCATGTTACTAGGTTTTCACCATCCATACTTATCCAAAGCACCACCAAAAGGTAGTTTTCACTATAGGACAAACTTATTTCTCTTTACTATTTTTTGTTGTTGGATTTTTGGATTTATTTTTTTAATTTATTTTTTGATAGGTGGGGTTACCAAGTAGACTTAGGCATAGAACTTCTTCAAATGCATAATGTTGATGGGTTCGTCAAGGGGCTCTCGTTCAAGAGTAGTCAACCTGTATGCCCCAGATCCATATTTGGTGGATATGATATAAGGCCCCAACTAGTTTGGCTCAAATTCTCCCTTCTTGTCTCAGTCTTGCTGAGTACGTTGATTCTATTTGAGGACAAGATCACCACCTGAAACTGTTGAGGGTGAACCTTCTTGTTGTAGTGATGCTTAAGGCAGTTCTGGTATGCTTGTAGGTGATCATAAGCTTTGATTCTTCTTTCATCAAGTAACTCCAGTTGTGCAAGCCGTGCAACATGGGCATCCTCCTCACTAATAAGATTTTTTAGGGAAATTCTCAGTGATGGGATCTCAACTTCAATTAGCAAGATGGCTTCAGGGCCATAGACTAAAGAATAGGGAGTGGCCCCTATAGGGGTGTGGATGGAGGTACAATATGCCCATAGGGTGGGATTAATATGGAGGTGCCAATCTCGACTGGTGTTATTGACAACCTTTCTAAGGGTGCGAATGAGGGTCTTGTTGGTTTCTTCTACTTGACCATTACCCTGGGGGTAATAAGGCATTGACCAACGATGCTGGATGTGAAAGGTGTCACAGAGGTGTTTCATGGCTTGGTTTTTGAAGGGTTTTCCATTATTAGAAAGGATGGTGGATGTGATACCATATCTGCAGAGAATATGGTAAGGGATGAACTTTGAGATCTAAATACCAATGATCTATGAGTGTGGCATTGCTTCCACCCACTTAGTGAAGTATTCAATGGTAGTGATTATGAATGTATGTACGTCAAATGATGGTGGGTAAATCATGCCAATCAAGTTGAAACCCCATTGAGAGAAGGGCCACGGTGCTAGGAGCGGCCGAAGATCTCGTGTTGGAGTGTGAATCAAATCTAGATGTTGTTGGCATGGAAGGTACTTCTTCACCAATTCACAAGCATCATGCTCTAGGGTAGGCCAATAATATCCAGCTCATAGAATCCTTTTGGCTAGGGGCATACCATTTGAGTGAGCTCCACAAATACCACCATGTACTTCTGTTAGTGCCATGTGGGCTTTGGTCTCATTTAGACACCTAAGGAGAATCCCATTATACCCATGATGATAAAGTGTATCACTGATGAAAATGTAACAGGCCGAACATTGAATATAGGATTTTTGTTGGTTCTGTGTGAGGTCTGGGGGTAGGATATTATCATGGAGATAGGTATATATGTCCTAGTACTAGGGGGAAGTGGGACCTATGATATCGCACACCATATCAGTCTCACGAATATCATATGCTAGAATTAAAATTTTTTCAAAAAGGAACTCACATTCCATCCAGTCTTTAGGCATGTCAATCAGGGAACTGATAGTGGCCATTGCATCTGCTACTTCATTCTGTACCTAAGGAATTTGGTCAAATTGTATGAAGGTGAACTATTTCTTGAAATCATCCATCATGTGCTTGTAGGGTAACAACTTATCATCCTTTGTAAGGAATTCATCATTAACTTGCTTGCTGGCTAATAATGAATCACCAAAGACTTTCAAGTAAGTTATATGCCACTATTTTGCAATTTAGAGCCTGGTAAGGAGGGCTTCGTACTCTGTGATGTTGTTGGTACATGGGAATGCTATCCTGAATGATTTTTGAATGTAGTCACCTTGAGGGGTAATTAATAAAATCCCTACACCTGATCCATTATGAGTGTATGAGCCATCAAAATACAGCGTCCAAGTTGGTGTTTTTGTAATTATGTAAACTTCATCTAGAAATTTAGTGTCTAGAGGGTAAGCATCCACTAATGGTGCCTCAGCCAACTGATCAGCTATGACTTGTCCCTTTATGGCTTTCCACTTCACATACTCTATGTCAAATTCTCTTAGGAGCATGACCCACTTGGCCATGTAGCCAGTTAGAGTGGTTCTAGCTAACAAATATTTTAGTGGATCAATTTTAGCAATTAATTTGACTAGATGGCTGAGCATGTAATGTCAGAGTTTCTGTGTGCTGAAGACTAGTGCGAGGCAGGCCTTTTCCATGGGAGAGTAGTTTAATTCATAGCCAACCAATGTCCGATTGATGTAGTAGATCGCCCTCTATTTTAATGATTCATCATGTTGTGCCAACAATGCCCCCAATGCAACTGAAGTGGCAGAGATATATAGTAGGAGGGGTTTCCTTGGAATGGGTGGCATCAAGATCAGAGGATGAGCTAAGTATTCTTTGATCTTATCAAAATCTATTTGACACTATTGGTTCCATCAGAAGGTGGATTCTCTCTTTAGGAGATGAGTGAATGGCTGACACTTATTTATGAGTTGGGCTATGAACCAACGGATGGATTGCATCTTTCCTTGGAGGCTTCTTAACTATTTTAGATTGCATGGGGGTGGCATGTCTAGGATAGCCTTCACCTTGGAGAGATCAACCTAAATGCCCCTTTGAGAGACTATGAAACCCAACAACTTTCCTAACGTGACATTGAAGACACACTTTTTTGGATTTAGCAGTAACTTGTAATGCTCCAACCATTCAAAGATCTTTTTTAGGATGGTAGGATGTTTTGCTCATGTTCTGGATTTCCATAACAAGTCATCAACATAATCCTCCATGATGATATGGATGAGGTCATGTAAGATGACCATCATTTCCCTCTAATATGTTACCCCCACATTTTTGAGACCAAAGGGCATAACATTGTAACAAAAAGTATCCCAAGGTGTCGTGAAGGCAGTCTTGTGTTGGTTCTTAGGTGCAATTTGAATTTGATTATAACTAGAGAAGCCATCCATAAGGGATAGCATCCCATGTCCTACTATGAGGTTGACCAACATGTCAATGTTAGGCAGAGGGAAGTTGTCTTTTGGGTAGGCCTTGTTAAGATCCCTGAAGTCTGTGCAGATCCAAATGTCTCCATTTGGTTTGGCAACTAGTACTATATTTGAGATCCACTCAGAGTAGTCAATTGTTCTGATAAAACTTGTATCTAGTAACTTCTCCAATTCCTTCTTGACTAACAATGCTACCTGTGGATGCATCTTGCAGAGCTTTTGTTTGACAGGCTTGGCATCTGGGTGAACATATAGATGATGAACCACTAAGGCGGGGTCTAAGCTTGGCATGTCTAAATATGACCAAGAAGAGTTAATGATTCCCTCTTGGAGTAGCTACACAATGAATGGATACTCTTTCTTTGAAAGTGACTTAGCTACATAGGTGATCTTAGGATTTTCAGCAGTACCCAGATTAACTTCTTTAGTCTCTTAGATTAGAATAGATGATTGAGCAGATAATTGAGTTCCCACAAGGGGAAGATGAACATCTCCATCTTCTAGCACCTCTTTGAGGTTTTTTCCATTAGATGCATCTTTATTTTTACTTTTTCAAGGTCAAGAAGTGCCTCCGGGAGGTTTTCACTAGATGACCACTTTTTATTTTTCTTATTCTTTTTTTTGCGATTGGAGTGCTCATCCTCCTCCAATCCCATAAGGTTGACGTATGTATCCACATACATATTGATAGGTGTGCTATCACGTAGGTCCCAATCAATAAACTCAGGGTGATGAAGGGATAGGATAATGGTACAGACTGATAGGCATTCAAACATGGATGATAGGTCAGTTTGATCGATGTCATCATATTCATGTATGATGGATTCCTCATCTGGTATGTCTTCCAATGAGCCATTTTCCACAACGACACTATTGGAGTTATTAGACAATGTTGCAGGGCCTTTCTACTTTTTATTGTATTTGATGCCTATGTTCTTTAGCAGCTTTGATGTGTCAATAGGTTGCAACCGCCCCTATTCTTCTTTACCTAGGCCCCTTTCTTGGTAGTTATACTTTTTTGCAAACTTAGTTGACCAAGGATATGCTTCTTGAAAATATTCCTTTAGAGGGGGATCTGGCTAGGTTTCTTCTCAGTATACCCACTGGCTTATATCCTCTCCTGGTGCATCTATCTTGATACTAGGGGATCTGAAAGTGGTGGTAGGGATTCTTTTACCACTGAAGGTGACAGTCTTGTCTTCCTTTAGAGTAGCATGTGAAGGTTGGCCATACTCATGTGGTGATGGGGGCATGGTTGCTACATTAAGAGCAATATGCATTTCATATTCACAACACCCTTTGTCAATGATCTGTACTTTTGTGACTATAGAATCAGTGGTGGAAGATTGAGTGGTTGTCGTGGTGGAGGGTGGATTAGTGGATGATGACTGAGATGCCCCCATTTTGACCTCAGGACAATAATGTAAATGGGGAAATGATGCTTCTAAAGCGTGGAAATATTCAAATGGTTGTGGGTTAGCATAGATGGTGACTTCATGTCTATTGACTGGTAATTTCAGGCACTGATGGTACATGGAGGGGACAGCTTGCATAGCATGGAGCCATGGGCGGCCAAGGAGGAGATTATATGGCAAGTCTAGATCAAGGACATGACAAGTAGTGTACTGAACCATAGGTCCCACTTGGATAGGAAGACTCATAATCCCCTCTAAATTCCTTTATGCATTATCATAGGCCTTGATCATGATGATCCGATTACTTAAATCTTCTTGAGTATACCCCACCTGTTTTATGAATTTCAAAGTACACAAATAGAGGGTAGAGCCATTATCTACCAAGACCCTTTTTATTTTATGACTGGCAACCATGACTTTGATATGCAAGGGATGATTATGATTGACATTGATATTTGGCATGTCATTTTGGTTGAAGTGCAGATGATAAGATAAAGCCAGGTGTCCTACCAAAGCTTGGAATCATGTAGGATCAATGTCATTAGGTACATGGGTTTCCTATAGGGCTCTGTTGAGGATTTCTTGATGTACAGGAGAAGACTTAAGAAAATCCAAAATGGAGATATGAGCAAGGGTTTTTCCTAAGTGATCAAGGATGTTGTACTGAGAGCTTACAAGAGTTGATTGGGTGGGTGTGGAGGCCACAGGGACAGTGATGCGGGCTCATCGTGTAGTAGCAGTACACTAAGGGTCTTTGGCTTTGACATGTATCATGGATACACGGGGTTCTACCTACTCAATGTAATGAATAATACCCTCGTAATTGAGGGGTACATTCTTATAACTCACGTTATTTATGTTTTTGTCTTGGGGATTACTATTGGAGGTGCTCGGGCCCTTATTATGGTTTGGAAAGGAATTTTGATATATCTACAATTGAGAATTAGATAACGAAGCTTGACTAGTGTCAACCTTGATATCTCCTCGATCAATGAGATCTTGGACATAGTTTTTCAGACATTGACACTTATTCAAAGAGTGTCCTTTGATTTTATGGAACTCACAATATTCATTTTCCCTAAACCATGCAGGCTTGGGTTTGGATTCGTCAAGTGGCTTGGTGACAAGATACATGATTGGATAGTTGATCTATAACAATTTATTGAAGAAAACACTTAGGGGTTCTCCTAATTGAGCATACTGACATTTAGTGTTCCCCTGGTTGTTCTAATTTGACTGTTGAGGAGGACGAGGTGCCCCCTATGGTATAGATATGGTGTTAGGTATGGATGGTTGTTGTCTCTGGGATGTATTAGCCACTTGGACATGTTTAGTATTAGTGATGCCATCATTTACTATGTTCTTGTTCTTGTTCCAAAAATGTGGCTTGTCATTGAATGACCTTTCTTTATCCTGGCTATAATTTTAATGTACCCTTTGGCAACAAGGGCTTGTTCAAGGATAGGTCCCTTTTCCACTAGCTCCGTGAAAGTGGTGACACAATGTAACCTAGAGTTATGAGCCATGTCAGGATGAGATTTCTCCACAAAGAGGGTGACCATGTCCTTTTCTTTTAGAGGGGTCTTCATTCGGCTTGCCAACGCATGCCACCTTTGAAGATAGCTAGCAAAGGTTTCCCCCTCTCGTTGTTTCTCTTTGAGGAGATCTAAGGTGTCAGTGTCCTCCAAATTGAAGGAGAAGTAGGAGAAATTTTTTTCTAATAGGTCCACAAAATATTTTATGGACCCTCTTTCGAGGGTCGTGAACCACTCTAGGGCAATCCCTATTAGGCTCCATGGAAATAGATGCAAGAGATAATTGTCGTTGTGCATAACTTCTTGACACTAGGAGTAAAACTCCTATAAATGGGCCTTGGGATCCTTGTTCCCCCTATATAGATGTCAAATTTTGGTATTTCAAAATGTTTAGGGAAGGGGATCAATGAGATGGAAGGATCAAATGGATATGGGCATATGTCCTCGAATTTGAATGATTGTTTTCCAGTCCCTGCCTGAAGATCTTTCAAAGCAACTTTAATTTCTAGCAAATATGAGTTGACTGGTGGCGGGTTGGATAGATACAGATGGTAGGATGACAAAGGATCCTATTGAGAGAGTGTCGGATTGTTGAGGTATGGGTTTGGATGGTGGAGTGATGACATCCCTTGTTGGTATGCCAAGTAATTTTTTTGATACATGGGTTGTTGTTGTGAGCTATAGTATAGATTTGTTTGATAAAAATGTGAGGTGGGCTGCTAAGGACCTTAGATGTGTTGTTGCAGATTGACCTGTTGATACTAGGGGTATTACTATGATTGTTGGGAGGCCAAGTTCAAGAGTGATCCTTGGTAATTCTAGTGATCCTTGAATGATAGTGATCAGAATCTGAAACCAAGTTCAAAAGTGATCCTTGGTAATGCTAGGTGTTGATTAATTGATTAGAGGGGGGATGTATGGCACCAAATCCAACTTGAGATAGAAGTGGATTGATTGGGCCGACAAGGATGATGGACCTAGGATGGATGATGATATGAAGTTGGTTTTGATGGATGATGATTAGAGATGAACACCTAGGTCAATTTGGATAATCGCTCTAATGGGGTTTCAATGGTCCAAAATGTGGAAACAATAATCAAAATGTGGGTTCTGAATGGGTGAACATATGCACGAGCTAAGGGGATGAACATTTAGGATGGAAAATGGATTCTTGTAATAGGTGTACAGATGTTCGAAATGGGGAGACGAGTGATCGAGACAATGAAATGATGGTCCTAATTGGTGAAGTGGATAAAAAGGTTAATTGATCAAGGGTTAGGTCTGCCCCTGTGAAGGGAAGGTCTACCCAAGGAGAAAAATTGGTCAACAGGTCAAGTCTGCCCCTAGATGGGTTAGGTCTGCCCAAGGACCAAAAATTGATCAAATTAGGTCAAAACATGCTTGAAAGAGGTGGGTCAATAGATCAGGTCCGCCCCTAAATGAGGGAAAGTCTGCCCAAGGAGAAAAAGTTGCTCAAATTTGATCAAAATAGGCCGAAAAGGGGGAGGCTAATAGGTCAAGTCTTCCCCTAGATGGTTCAAGTCAGCCCAAGGAGAAAAAAATGATCAAATTAGGTCAAAACAAGCCTGAAAGAGGTGGGTCAATAGGTCAGGTCCACCCCTAGATGAGGGCAAGTTCACCCAAGGAGCAAAATTTGCTCAAATTTGACTAAAATAGGCTCCAAAAGGACTAGTTTATAGGTCAAGTCCACCCTTAGATGAGGGAAAGTCCACCCAAGGAGCACAAGTTGGTCAAATTTTTCACAGAGGGGGGAAATTTTGGCTCTTTATGAGTCAAATCCAACTATTTGTGAGGGAAAATCCACCTGTCTATGAGGGAAAATCTAGCTGTCTGTGAGGGAAAATCCAACTATTTGTGAGGGAAAATTTGACTGTTTGTGAGGGAAAAACTAGTTGTTTAGGGGTTTGACTTGATTTTTACCAAAAAGAATAAGGAAAAGGAATCAAAACACAGTAATCATCAATCAAAAGGCTATGGCTGAGTGAAATAAATTAGACAATCACTGGTTTCGCACAAAGAAGACAATTTAGACAATCACAAGGCTAAGTCTAGTAGAGGGGGTATGGTTGAAAAAGTCCTCTAATTTAGGATGAACATGGATACTAGGGAGTCCTCGATATACACCCAGTACATGAGGCTAAAACCATGAATACCAACCCGTTACAAGCATGAGTCGGGAACCTAAAAGGCTCATACAAACTCTTCACATCATCCTGATACTTTTCCAATTACAACATGGTTGGATTGAGGTATAGCTTTTACTCTCCCTCTTTTATATACCCCATCAGTATGTGTGGTTGGAATCATCCCTTGGGGTGATGAAATCTCCAAGTAGGTCTCGCTAAGAAAAATAAAAAGGGGTGGACTCAAAAGACGTGGTAAGCTACGATTTTTCATCACCCAGGATCATCGAATGGTGCAAGGGGATTGGATACGTCAAATAGCTCACTTAGAAAACATGACAAACAAGGTTGATTGACACCTCCTAGTTACACTATGTACCTAAATTAGGGGTTAAAAACCCTTTAAACAGTCAAAATATTGCTAAAAATTGAAATTTTACCTTTTGGAAAAAAGTTGTCTAGGGAAAATCTACCTATCTATGAGGGAAAATTCAGCTGACTGTGAGGTCAAATCTGGCTATCTGTGAGGGAAAATCCACCTATCTATGAGGGAAAATCCAGTTGTCCATGAGGGAAAATCTACCTGACTGTGGAGGAAAATCCGCATGTCCATGAGGGAAAATTTTCCTGTCTGTGAGGGAAAATTAGCCCCTCTATGAAAAGTTGACCAAAAACAACTTCTGAGGTCTATAGAGGGTAGGTCCACCCTAGGGAAATGTTAGGTTTGCTTGTGTAGGGTGGGTCCGCTTATCTATTAGGTCAAGTCCACCCAAGTAGTTCGGGTCCGCCCTAGGAAGGTCAAATCCACCCCTGTGTAGGTCGGGTCCACCCTTTTGTAACCTGTACCCACAAAAAGTCAAAAAATAGAAAATGTGAAAGCAAGAGACCCATTTGTGGGTCCCACTAGACGTGCCAAAAATGTGATAGGGTGAATTTATGTGTCAAAATATGAGCAGCAAATAAAAGAAAGTGAATAACACTAAAAAAACTCTACACCTCAAGATTAGCCTAGTTGGATTCAATGCAAAATAAAGGCCACAAATGGAATAGTTTACCTTGGCTTGAATTGATCCTTTGGTTGGCCCTTCGATCATTGGTGTTGTATGCTCCTTGTATGGCACAAGATGTAAGCTAGATGATGATACAAGGATGGATGAAAGTGGGTGCAAGTGTGAAAAATGGCTAAGTATGGATCCTAAATTTTTTTTGCAAGAGTTTGGCTACAATGCATGATCTCCCCTAAAATGAGAGAAAAGAGGGGGTATTTATAGAGAATTTGGAATTCTCTAGGGAAATGGATGGTCAAGATTGAGCCACCAAGATCAATATGTAGGGCTAAGGTGAGTTGAGAACTCACAAGCCCTCACATCTTGACATCTAGCATGTGATATGGCTTAAAAAGGGTGATGTGTACATGAGGTGGAAGGATAGTACATGACATGGAGGTGGTACATAGTACCTTGGGATTGGACAAGATCTCCTCATAAAGGAGGTACTTTTGCCCATGTGGGTGAGAGGACATGTGGGGAATTAAAAATTCCTCAAATATTCTCATGGGGATGAGAGAAGGAATTTAAAATTCCTTTAAATGCATTGGGGGATAAATGTGAATTAAAAATTCACATGGGGAATTGAGTGCCTTTGTTCTTCAAGCATATGCATTTTCTCCTATTGGCCTTGGATTGCCATTGTTGTAGGAAGGAAGCAAATGATTCATTTTTACCTTGTTTAAGAGTCGATAGTTTGTCTAGAATAACATCCTTACCGATATTGAATGCATATTTTTTTATTGAATGTGTCTACTATCTCTTGGAACTTTTTGATGCCTAGAGGGAGGTGAGAGAACCACTCCATGGCTTGGCCATCCAAACTTCTAGGAAATAGCTGCATTAGATATGTATCTTCATATGCTACTTCTATGCAAAGCACTTGGAATTCCTTAATGTGATCCTCAGGGTTTCTCGTCCCATGATATTTATCAAATTTGGGGATTTCAAATCCATTTGGGAATGGTTTCATTGCAAGCCTCATGTCAAACATATAGGGACACAAGTTGCTAGGTGTCTTTATGGTTTTCCCTGATTGAAGATCAAGCACTTTTTGTGAGAGCAACTTGAGTTGTGTTGTTACATCATCTTGCAGATTAGGGGGTGGAGTGAAGGTGTTATGTGGTGGTTTAATTGTCAACTAGATGGGTGGATTGGTTGGTGTATTGGTGGATGATGTTTGTAAATTTTGTTGCACCAAGTATGCTTGTAATTGTTGTTGTACCAATAATGCTTATTGTTGGTCCTATTGTTATTGTAGTCATAATGCCTATTGTTGAGCTTGGTGTTGCTATTGTAGGGCTGCTAGTTGGGTTGCTTCTTGCTACTCTTGGTATTGCTTTAGCACTTGCTAGTATGCTTGTTGTTGGGCTGCTTGTTCTTGTGTGAGGTATTATGCTTGTGCCTGTGTTTGTTGAGATTGGTATTGGGCTTGAGCTTGTGCTTGTTCCTGACCCTGGGCTTGTGCTTGTTGGGAAGCTTGTGCAACCTATGCAGTTTGAGTGGCTTGAGTGTCTTGGGCGACTTTAGTAGCTTGAGTAGCTTGTGTGGCTTGTAGTGCTTGTTGTGCCTGTTGTGTGGCTTGAGCTACTTGAGAGGCTTGTGTAGTTTGTTGAGTGGCTAACTGTGCAGCTTATCAATTTTGGATTTGTTGGAGTTCCTTTACATAGGAAGCTTGTTAAGTGGCTTGTAAAGCAATGATATAGTGGCTTGATATGTTTGTGTTTGGTGGCAATGGTGGTGTAGGTGGTGGCAGATTCAAGATGGTGTTCATTTTTGTGGTGATGAGAGTCACTGTTCTATTGATAATTGGGATTTGGGTGGTGGATGGTGTGATTGATATGCTTTGTCTTTGAGAGACCTTTTTTGAGATATTTGGGGGATGGTTGATGATGTGGTGGTGGCTTATGTTGCTGGAATGGTTGCTATCTATTTTTACGATATCGATGGTAAGATGGGAGGATTTGATATGATGTTTTGATTGATGCTCAGCAAGTTTCCTTGACCAAGTGGCGGTAATGGAGGTAACCCCAAATTGAGAGGTAATGTTGATGTTGGCAGTAAGGGTGGAAGTGGTGGAAAAGTGAGTGACATACTCCCTTGATGAAATGATGAAGATTAAGGGTCAAAGATGCCCCCTAGTCCAAATAAGTCACCTTCTCCTTACGAGGTCATGGGGAGAGAGGTTTGAGGTGTTGCATGAAATGATGATGATGGGTCATTAGGATCATGAAAAGTGAGGGAGACATATAGATGTAATGGATTTTGGGGGATGGGTTGCCCCAAGCTAGTATTTGTGTCTAAATCTTGATTATTCACCAGGGGGTGTGTTTGTAGTGCATTGAGAAATGCACTCCCTTTGTTAGCAATGGGTTGAGTTGGAGTAATGGATGATGTAATTTGGGGGATGTTTTGGGTGATGCTTTGAATTGGGGGTGTGGATGAAATTGGGAGCATGGATGAAATTAGGGGCATGATCCCAAGAGGTTGTTCCACAATGGTTCTCACATTGTAATTGGAAGGGAGTTTAACCCCTTTTTTTGCTAATTCAAACATATATTGTGAGGGATGGAGCTTCTTTATGATATTGACAATCCTATGATTTTTGGTATTTTGGACCATTTCGATGATCTCATCTTGTGTCATCCTGAAGGAATTATTTGTGATATCCTCTACTTTACCTTCCTCTTGAGGATTTTGTGATGATGTAGGAATATTAGTTAGTGTATTTCTTGATCCAATGGGATTCATTTCAGAATTGGTTTGACTTAGGTCACTTGAAGTTGATGTTTCTTTGTTGGCCTCCATGTTCCTCTTGTGTTGTGATCTAGTTTGCACCATAAAATAGGGATCGATTTTCAAGAATGTAGGAGATGAATCTCTAATTCTTTGGATTGATCTAACTTTAGGTACACAAGAGAAAATTTAGGATGATATAAGGATCAAAGGTGTGATGATAAAATGTGTGAAAGATGAATGATATGGATGTTTGAACTCTTAGAAGATCTTGAGGGGAATGCTAGACTTTTGGGACTTTTTTGGATTCTTGGATTTTGATTTGACCTTGATTTGGTTTTGGATTGTTTTGATTTTGGATAATGAACAAATAGATCCCAAGATGTTGGATGTTATCTATGGGATAGACTTTCTCACAAGATGATAATTTGACTAAGTGTAGGGAGAAGGATGCATCTACCCACACCTAACCAAACAAGATGATTTTGATGATAATTCAACTAAGAATATGAAGAAGGATGCATCTACATATACCTAGCTAAACAAGATGATTTGTGATGTTTTGATTCAAGGATTTGATTTGTTTCAAGGATTTTGTTTCATGGATTTTCCAAATAGTCTAGCATGAAGGATGGTTTCAATATTTTCAAGAGTTGTTGGTGAAATGATTTTGATTGGATGTTTGAAAGATGTATGAAGTTTGACTTTGATCCTATGTGTACCTAAAAATACTCTTGTTTAAAAGACCTCAGTTTTGAAGAACACATTTTACTCTAAACAAGATGCTCATATTCCTAAAAAAGATTTGGATTTTGACAATAATAAAACAAGTACAAATTGGGATTGTTTCTTGAAGCTCTTCTATAAAAGTTGGAAAGCAATCTTTGTCTAAATTTGTAGACTGTTGAGAGACACTTTTGATAATCTTTTGGACTAAGAGCTTTTGAATTTGGTTTTTGGATTTTGATATTGTGTGAAATAATTTGAGACACATGTGTTGGGTTCAATTGTTCTTAGCTTTTCTTAGTGACTTCTTTTTACCACAAACAATTCTTGATTAGATTTCTCCAAACTAAATGTCTAATTTCCTAAATTCTTATCATCCCACAAAGTGTATTATGTGGAAATTAAGGAAATTAAGGAAAAAGTTTTCTATTGTTGACCTTAGTAAGCAAATCGAGATATAAATTCAAATGTTTAGAAACCTCTAAGGATATAATCCCTAGGGAAAGCAATAACACATGAATTTTGTCAAAGATATTTTCTTCCTAAAGGGTTTGAAGTTTGATTATAATGTTGAATGTTTGTTTTCCCAATGTTTATGAACAAGAAAAGTGTTTTGTTTCCAAGAACATGCACAACCCTATGGATATGAAAGATTGTATTTTTTGAATCCCCACTTGGACATGTCCAGATACGCCTAATTTTAGCAAATGGTTAGATGCTTGACCCCACTGGCTCCTGTAATCAATAGAAAATCTCAGATTTGTTAAAAGGGTTAGCACAATAACAATAAAATTCCAATGAAATAACAAAGTACAAAGGAAATAATGAAAACAAAAGGAACAAAGTTACCCTAAGTCTCCACCCTCCATGATTAACCTTTGTTACACCTCCTAGCTTGCTGTAAATAAAGATGCCCTCAGATTTCAAATGAGCAACTATGACAAATGACAAGACCAAAGCAAGTTTTGAAGGATTTTATTAAAAGAAATGACTTGACAATAGACTAGAATGACAATGACTGCAAATGACAATGACCATGAGTTGACAGAAAATGAGCATGAGATGGAGAGAAAGATCAAGAGAGAGAGAGAGAGAGAGAGCCAGAGACCAAGAGGAAGCCAAATGAGAACAAAATTGCCATTTTATAAAAACTGCAATTTTGAATGTGTGGCCAGGATGAGAAGATGATAAAAACCCTAGAATCAATGATCAAGATTGAATGTTGCAATAAGAATTAGGGTTAGGTCAAAATTAGGGCAAATGATAAGGATGAAGGGCTAAGATTGAATTATAAGATAATTCAATCAAGGGTGAAATTAAATGAGATGTCAAAAGTCAAGAATTAATTTGGAAGATAAGATTGGCACGGACAAAGAGGTTGCTGGAGAAATTAAATAATAAAATTATTTAATTTAGGTGACCACTGAATAATTAAATAATAAAGATATTATTTAATTATAGAGGAATGTGACAGGGAATCATTTTGAATTAAATAATGATTTAATTCAAAATTCAAGAGAGTGGACTAAATTAAATAAATAAAATTTATTTAATTTATGAGAGAAAAGACTAATGAATAATTAAATAATTAAAATAATTATTTAATTATAGTGGAAAGTGGACAAAAATTAAATAAATAAGAATTTATTTAATTTTAGAAAGAAGGGGACCTAATTAGTGACGTAATTAAATAAATAAATTTATTTAATTAATCAAGGAGAATAAAGATAAATGAATTAATTAAATAATTAAAATTATTTAATTAATAGAAGAATTATGACTTTAGAAAATAATTAAATAATTAATAATTATTTAATTATTAAGAATGAAAGGGGCAATGTTGAATAATCTAAGAGTTGCAAGCCTAGGACAATTTTATGTGTCTACATTTTGCCCCTCTTTGTCATAATGTAGCATGTCGGATTGTGACAAAGAAAATAAGTCAAAAAATATGCCCTAGTGCAAAATAAGATGAGGAAGAATGACCAGGAGGGTTGTGGTATGCCCCCTCGAGAGGACAGACAGGTTCCAAGAACATGGGTGTGCTCTCGAAATGGATGAGAAGACTATAATATGAAGAGACAAAGAAATGTTAATGAAAATGATATGGATGATGATATGGATGCAATACCTATATAAGATGGGCGAGAGAAGATGACATGACTAAAGGAGATGCATGTTAGTTCCTAGACCAAATCCTTCAAAACATTACCATAGGACTTTAATATTTATTGCTCTTAATCATCATTGGGCGAACTATTGTAATGGTCAGTAAACACCATGATATGACATAGATCAAGGTGTGCAAGTTTGTACCATCACATAAGACAAGCAGTCACAGACAAGGATGATCATGCCTCATACTAGGAGCGTGCTTGCCCCAGTCTTTTTGCCATAATCAACCACATGCAGAATAAAAGACAAGGACAAATCATGAAACGTCGCTGCTTCTCTAAATCCTGTTTCCAGGACATCCTTGAGAAACTAGTAGCATGATTGTCAAAATACAAAAAGAAAGAGTCCTTACCATGATATGTCGTTGTTTTTCTAAATCCCAAAATCAGGACCTCGCTGAGAAACTAGTAATCATGCGCGTCAATTGACATGATACGTCGCTACTTCTCTAAATCCTGCTTAGTGGGATCTCGCTGAAAAACTAATATCATGATAAAAACTAAAAACAAATGCCAAGTGTTTGCCAAGCGCGTCTGGATGCCGAGTGCATTGATGTGTCAATGTAAATTTAAATGATGCCAAGATGACAAATGCCGAAGGTTGCCATATTCAGGAAGGACACATCCTGAATAATGTCGATGTCTAGGAAGGACACATCCTAAAACACCAATGTCAGAGTTTTGTTCTTCAGAAGGACACATCTGAAAGAACGTTGTTGTCGAGAGGAATGATCCTTAAGTGTCAGAAAGGATCCCTCGAAAATGTCAAATGATAGGGATGATGCCTAGGAAGGACACATCCTAAGGCACCAATGTCAGAGTTTTGTTCTTCAGAAGGACACATCTAAAAGAACGTTGTTGTCGAGAGGAATGATCCTTAAGTGTTAGAAAGGATCCCTCAAAAATGTCAAATGACAATGCCGATTCCTAGGACGGACACATCCTAAGGCATAAATGACAGAGGTTATTCTTCAGAAGGACCCATCTGAAAGGTAACCAAGAGTTGATAGTTTGACTGGTTGCGATAATTTGACTTGTTTTGACTAAGTTTGACTTGTTTTGACTGAGTTTGACTTGTGTTGGCCATATGTCAATATTGTCATGATGATATGTGCCAATTAGATTGTCTTGCTGTGATAGTGATTGTCATGATGAGTTTTGTTCGTTTGGGAAAGATTCATGTGTGTCAGTGTGATGCCATGAACCCTAATGGACTGACCTCGTAGTTCGACACGACTAATGACTTTGTCTTGGTGACCAAAGATTGCGTTATGATTTTATTTTGACAAACCTAAAAGGACTGACCTAATGTCTCGGGACTCATCGACCGATGGCCTTGCCTACGTAGCAAATGCGCAGAGACAACGTAGTTCGACAATGACATGGACTGACTGACATGACTGACTTTGACTCCATTTTTAGGATTTTGACATTGATTTGAATGTTTTTTTTTCTCTGGACATTTTATGATTTTTAGGTCTTTTTTCAGGACATTTTATGATGTTTTTTTCTTTTTGTCATTTTATGATTTTTTTGGATTTTGACATTTTTGAGGTGTCAATGGATGAAAATTTGGGTAGCCTTTGTGCTAGATACCAATGACAAGGGGAAAACCAAGTCTAGGTGCAAGGAGATAAATGGGATTAATGGATGAAATGGATGTATGCATAAGAGAGCAAGGATGTGATCTCCAAAGACTATGTCGCATAGGAATGACATGCCCCATTCTAAGTACAAGACTTAGGATTTTTCGTGACAAAGCTGATGACAATAGGATAATGATATGATTGGTTTAGATAGGATGAGGTATGTCAAGAGATACCCAAAAAACATGTTTCAACATTTTGCCCCTATATCTTCATCAAGATCAAAAGGAGAAGAGTGGATAAGTGGACCCAATATGATAGGTAGGTATGATGGCTAAAGATGGTAGGTAGGATGGAAATGATATGACATAAAAATGATAGGTTGGATAGATAAGACATTGTGCCCCCAAGTGTAAGTGACATAGAAGATCAAACTACACATGATGCCTGTTTGCCAAGTTTTCATCATGGTACTTATCCAAGGCGCCTGTTTACCAGGTTTTCACCATTGGACGAAGGGATTTCTCTTTACTTTTTTTCTTTTCTTTTCTTTTTATCTTTTTTTTTTGACTTTTTTTTTTGACTTTTTGGATAGGGGAATATGGATAAGAGGGACTCAAGTGTCTAGTTGCATGAAAGGCAATAGTCCCACTAGAGATAGATGTCATTGCATGGACCATGTCAAATGTCATTATGCTCATAGATGTTGGTAAGGGATGACATGAAATGGAGATAGAGTAGGTAGATGATGGATTATGATGTGTATTATGGAGGATTATGTAGGGAAGATATAGGACTTATATGGGAATTATGCAAAATATGAATGGGGAGGCTTAGCCAAAAGCATGGACCATAAGAAGGTGGTGGGGAAGATATGTAGGATAGTGGATGGGGGGTGACAAGATGGAGGTATAAGGGCTTGTTGTGAAATGGAAGGGAACCATGACCAATGGTTGCACACATTGTGATAAACGTTGAAGCTTTTGATGTGGACGAGGGGTAGAAAGCAATGGAGATGTTTGCTTAGGAGATGGGTGATGAAGTGCTTTAGGTACCCACATAGACTTAGTATTTTTATGGCTTTTATTTGTCTTGTGGGATTTTTGTAATTTTTGAATGGAATGTGTATTTTGGATGGAAGTGGATGGTTGGGATTTTTGTGACGTAGATGTCTCATTCGACTTGATTTCTTTTTGCTTAGGTACCCAAACCATTTTGTTTTTAGACTTTTCTTTTGGAGGTATGGGCTTATATAACTTTTTAGATGTACTTTGCTTTGACATTTTGTATTGATGTCCTAAGGCATGAGGGTCCTTAGGATTTTTGACTTTATAAATAGAGGAATCCAAATTTTTATTTTTGAATCCCATGGGGTGGATGGAATGAGTGGAAGCCTTATGTTTACACAATGTGTGCATTTGTTGGTCATGACTAGGATATTTAGGGTATTTATGAAAGATTGGAATATTAGGTGTTGGAAGTAATGGTGGTAAAGCAGATGGAGGGAGATTAGGAGTTGGAAGTAATGGTGGTAAATTGGATGGAGGAAGGTGTATGGTCACATGATTTTGACACTTGTAGGATGACGGTGGTGGAATGGCAACATATACTTTAGGCATATGATAGGTTTTATGATGGAAAGTGGACTTAGAATGCATGGAGGAAATACCAACATCTTGAGATTGGTGTCCTTGGGGTATGCAATGGACAATGGGACTAGGTGTAGGTGGAACACTAGACACAAGTTCCTTATTGGAAAGACCAAGTGGATATGATGGAGGACTTGCAATGGGGTCGATAGTGGATGATGGGGGATCATTAGGATCTTGAGTATGTTCATTTAGATCCACATTATTGGTTTGATCTTCTATACTAGCTTGGGAGGCAAGTGTCTCATCAAGGAAAGTGGATATTTGAAGGTCATGGATGGTGCTAGGTGGAGGTGAATTTGGAATATCTTGCTCATAGATAGGATCTTCATCATTATGGATATCATCTTGATCATAAAAGAGATATAGATTATGGACAGGTTGGATGACAATGATTTGATCTTGATTAGGACTAGGGCTTGATGTTTCCATATGTTTGGGAGTAGACTCTTGATATACCTCTTGAGTTTCTTGAATGGAATTGCAAGGGGATGACTCTTGGAGAGACTTGACATTTTCTTGATGGTCAACAACATAGGAGCATGATGGAGGTTGAATTGGACTTATGAGGGGAGACTCTTGACTTGGCCCAAGGGGTTGAGGATGACATGGTTGACTTGAAGGACTTGGCATGATGTTTGAGGACTCTTTTGTATGTTCAAGTATATGAGTTGAATGACATGGTGGCAATTGATTCCTTTCTTGTAGCCCTTGGGTCACATCCTTTGTAGGTGGATTGGTGGATTTAGATAATGCCATCAATTTATGTTTTAAATATCTAAATGTAAGGCATTGATTTGATGAAGGATTAGATGATGGTGGGGGTAATGAAGAGTTTGATGGGTTAGAAGGTGGAGAGGCCAATGGATTAGGACTAGGACATGGTGGATTAGGGATAAGCATTTGATTGGATGGTGGTAAGGGTGTATGGACTAGATTGGTGTCCCCCTTGTCAAAGGTGGCATTAAGACTTAAAGGCTCTTGATGTTGTTGCCAAGGTGGACTTGGGATCCTATATTCTTGTTGTGATATGGGTGGACATGTTGATGTGGCATTGTCATAATAGATAGATGTGTTAGGTTGGAATGATGATGAAGGTGACACATAGGATTGTGGTTGAATGTGTTGAGGTTGAAATGGTGTTTGGACTTGTGATATGATTTGTTGTTGTGATGATGATTGAGGGGTTGAATGGGATAATGACTGTTGAAAGGTTGATTGATGTGGATAAGAGTTGAAATTAGAAGAGTTGTGATAGGTTGACGAAGAGGTAACATGATATGTGGATGGATGAGGTTGATATGATGATGTAAGTGACACATAGGGTTGATGTGAAATGTGTTGATATGGTTATTGGACTTGATAATGCACTTGTTGGACTTGACAATTGGCCATGAGGTATTGGATTTGTGCTATGAGTTGTTGCATTTGTGGTGATTGGTTGGTTTGAAGTTTTTGGATAATGTTATGGGTGCTTTGAATGATTTCTTGGTCTAAAGGTGTTTGATTTGTTTGAGCTTTATGAAGCATGTGAATAAGCCCTAGTGCTATGTCTTCAAATGTTGTCATGGTGTAAAATGATGTTGATTAGATGAAAGAGATGATGATGTGGAATGACGAGATTGGATGACTTGGATGATGGAGGAAAAATTTTATTGGAAGTTTGACTTGGGAAATATCAAACACAAGATTTTACATGTAAATGTATAAACACACACACCAAGCACAATGATAAGTTTGTCTTCCAAGATTAAATGCTATGATTAATCAAGCACTTGAATACACAACAACAAGCCCTATGACTAGTCAAGTGGGGTATGGCCAATTAGGTCTCAAGCTAGTCTACACAAGGTTGACTAAGGAATGATTTGAAAGAAAAATCCTGCCACACAGCCGGGAGAAAGGGGTAACCCACCCTTCACCTTCACTTCCCAAAGGTATAAAGTTCTTTGGGGCTTAGCCAAGAGTGACAAGATTTTAACTTCCAAACAAGCGTGTCTTTCGATTCACACTTCGATTGAGGTCGTCCCTAGGGGTGATGAAATCCCCTAGCAGGCCTCCTATGAAGGGTTTGACAAAAGCAAATCAAGTGAGGTGTTTGTGATCACACACACACACTTGATTCACACTCACAACGATTAATTTCCCTTAGAAATGAAATGTTTGTATGCAAACAATAGAAGCACATGTTCTTTTTAACCCCAATTCAAATGTGTAGGAAGACAATGGTTAATTTTAGACCCAATTTTGATATGTGATTGAAGACAAAATTCATTTTTAAGAGCCCAAATCCAAATGTGTTTGCAAACAAGGATAAATTTTATGCCCCAAATTGAAATGTGTGACAAACAAGATTAAGAAATGGAAGATGGAATATGTGCACCTGATTATTCTCTTTCCAATTTGTTGTGTATGAATGATATTTCTGCCACTAAAACTCCTTATGATCACCCTACAAAATCAAAAGAAATAATATCATAATGCAGCCATGAAAAAAAATAAACTCATTAGAAAATTGCAATTTCAGATACATATTTTTCACATAGCTGAATTAGATTCGATTATTTGAAGACATTATTGATCTGAAAAATATAAAATATAAGAAGAGACTGATATTATTTTTCAGAGACCTTTCCAGAAATGTAAAGAAGTCAGAAAAATTCCCTATTGTGCGCCCAATATTAATTTTCTATTAAAAATCATAAAAAAATTATAATAAATACAAAATAGCTCCAAAAATTCTGATTTTTTTACTGTAGCCGTATGATGTCATCCAAAATCTGCACAAAAAATTTTATGAGTAGATCTGCAACCGTGAGTGAGATCTAAGCAAATTTGTTTTAAACCCTAATTTCAAAAAATCTATTTTTTGACTCATAATTGCACATCAAAATTTAAACACTAAAGAGTAGACCCCTGTTAAAATTAAAATAGATTTCCAGAAATGTAAACATATCTGAAAAATTCGATTATTTACTCCCGAAATTAATTTTTTATTAAAAACAGAAAAATAATTATAAAAACTGAAAAACAGATCCAAAAAATCTGATTTTTGGAATGAGAGCTCTTGATAGTGTCCTCGACCTACAGAAAAAAAATTGTGAGAAAATACGAAGCCGTGTGAAAGATATGGTCGAATACTTGGAAACTAGGGTTTTGTCCAAAAATGATGCCAAACCTGCAACAAAAAGAAACCCAACTCCAAGATTTCTCAAAATGTGTTAAAATATGTCAGGTTCACCAATGTAATCAATAGAAAATCTCAGATTTGTTAAAAGGGTTAGCACAATAACAATAAAATTCCAATGAAATAACAAAGTACAAAGGAAATAATGAAAACAAAAGGAACAAAGTTACCCTAAGTCTCCACCCTCCATGATTAACCTTTGTTACACCTCCTAGCTTGCTGTAAATAAAGATGCCCTCAGATTTCAAATGAGCAACTATGACAAATGACAAGACCAAAGCAAGTTTTGAAGGATTTTATTAAAAGAAATGACTTGACAATAGACTAGAATGACAATGACTGCAAATGACAATGACCATGAGTTGACAGAAAATGAGCATGAGATGGAGAGAAAGATCAAGAGAGAGAGAGAGAGAGAGAGCCAGAGACCAAGAGGAAGCCAAATGAGAACAAAATTGCCATTTTATAAAAACTGCAATTTTGAATGTGTGGCCAGGATGAGAAGATGATAAAAACCCTAGAATCAATGATCAAGATTGAATGTTGCAATAAGAATTAGGGTTAGGTCAAAATTAGGGCAAATGATAAGGATGAAGGGCTAAGATTGAATTATAAGATAATTCAATCAAGGGTTGAAATTAAATGAGATGTCAAAAGTCAAGAATTAATTTGGAAGATAAGATTGGCATGACAAAGAGGTTACCGGAGAAATTAAATAATAAAATTTATTTACTCCAGGTGACCATAAATAATTAAATAATAAAGATATTATTTAATTATAGAGGAATGTGAAAAGAATCATTTTGAATTAAATAATGATTTAATTCAAAATTCAAGAGAGTGGACTAAATTAAATAAATAAAATTTATTTAATTTATGAGAGAAAAGATTAATGAATAATTAAATAATTAAAATAATTATTTAATTATAGTGGAAAGTGGACAAAAATTAAATAAATAAGAATTTATTTAATTTTAGAAAGAAGGGGACCTAATTATGACGAATTAAATAAATAAAATTTATTTAATTAATCAAGGGAGAATAAAGATAAAAATGAATTAATTAAATAATTAAAATTATTTAATTAATAGAAGAATTATGACTTTAGAAAATAATTAAATAATTAATAATTATTTAATTATTAAGAATGAAAGGGGCAATGTTGAATAATCTAAGAGTTGCAAGCCTAGGACAATTTTATGTGTCTACAGCTCCCATCCACAACACTCACTTATACATGGTATCCAAGTATTAGTACCCATGAAACTCCCATGGCATACTTTCCATCTCTACTAAAAGCCGTAAAATTATGGTGCGGCTTCAAAACGACCATTCTTGCACCAACAAATAGATCAAGGATTTTGGCCTTTTTCTAAACAAGGATTTTAATGCAGACATTATGTTCATGGGGGACCATCCATGTGGCAAGAGACCATTGTTTCCCTTCTTGTTAGAATAATCCTTGATATACCGCCCTTTGTTCTAGTACTCACACTTATATCCTAGGTGGAAGTCACTTGGCTTTAGCATGTTCCTGGTTGGGTCATTCCCTTGGGTGATTACTTTTTCCCATAAGGAAGGCCATCTAAGATAAACAAAAGTGAGCAAACATACCTGTAGTTCGATTGATCTTTGTTGAGAAAAAAAGAGATAACACACGCAATATGTTCCACTCACACTTGCAAGATTTGTTCAATTTTTTAATCCCAAATGAAATGTGGAGGCAATCACTTACACAACTTAAGATCACCAAAAATCCTTTTGATTCTCAAGATCATTGTGAGGCACAGGAAAAGCGCATATGTCTTTTTGATGGTATTATTTTGGGTAAGTGAGTACAAGACCAAAAAGCACATGTTCATTTTATCCTTTTAAAGAAAGAGTGACTTCTTTTTAAGCACCAAAGGAAGTGTGAGATTTTGATTGTTCAATTGTTAACCTTAAACAAAATCTAGTAGATTTTCCTAAATTTCATTTTAAACCCTTTGTAGCAAAAATGAAAATTTTTGTAGTGTTCCTTTTAGTGCCCAAAATAAATTTAGTGTGTCCTAAGCACATGAAAGGTAACAACTCCTTAGAAGAAATATTATAAGTTCTCCCAATGTGTTAAAAACAAAAAAGTGTTCAAAAACACTTCATATAATGAGATGGTGATGTAATTATGAACCTTCAACTTTGTTTCCCTCCTTCACCTTTGATTAAGCCAATCTTCAAAAAGCTAGTTAGAATTGAAAAAAAAATGTTATAAAACTAGTTAGCAACTCTAAATAACAAAAAGAAAAAAGGAACATGTCACAAAAAAATGAAATTTGACTTTTTACTCCACCGCAGTGGTGCAACCTGCATTTGCATTGCTATTTGAGAAAGTTAGTGGCATTGTATAGTGCTTCTATTTCTGCAAGTGGTGCTCTATAGCAAGACAAAGAGTCTAATGGTGACACAATTTTGATCAGCGACATTGTTTGAAATTTGAAAAATCCCTTGCTTGAGAGTTGAACTAGTGTATCAGTTTAGAATTTCAAATTTTTTGGATGGGAAGGTTCGAGCGACGGTGTTTGAAGTTTGTAGTGCCATTGTATGGCATTGTTGGGCTGATAGCAGTGTAGTATAACATCACTGGACTAATTACGGTGCAGTTTCCTGTAGACACCAAAAAAACATAAAAAAAATGGAATTTTGTTAAGAAACGTGATTAGAACTTGATATTTTCCCTCCTAGCACCAAATGTGGAACCCCAATCCTATACCTGCATAAACACAACAAACAAACACAATAGTAGATAAAATTGAAGTGATAATCAAGATTCCCCATGAAATTCATTTGCAAAGCTCAAATAGGAAAGAAAATGAAGAAAATGAACCAAGAAAGCAATGAAATCCTATTTTAAGATGCAAACACTGAATCCCTTGGGGGAGTTGGTGCCAATTTGATGTGGAAATTGGCCCTTTCCCAACTCCTATACAAGCTTATGATGATTTGATGAATATTGATCCACTTGATGGTTGATTCAATTGAGCTCCATGAAGAAATCTGCAATAACCTAGCTATAAACTTGATAAAATGGATGAAAACGGATATGCTTGAGGATGAAATTGAGTATAGTAGACTTGCTCAAATTGTGGATGATAAAAATACAAAGGAAGGCCTTCTATTTATAGAAAGACAAGATGGAGGAATGAGAAAAATGAAGCAATGTGGGATCATTCAACATCGAATGGGCAAGTGCCACTTGTCAAGATATGAATGGAAGAAGCTGGAGCACATTTTGATGAATGTGCACAATAAATGAAATTAGGTGGAATTTGAAAATCATGAAATGACATGTTAGAGGGGAAAATAATGAATTAAATGCCACTTGGTTCAATGCCCAAGGACATTTAAGAGGGAATGAATGTCTTGTTGGAAGGACAAATCCACTTGGAGGGATTTTCAAACTTGGAGGAATATCCCCCTAAAGATGCCAAGTTGAGAGAAAATAGGGATTTAATAAATTAATTAAATGTATTTTCATGTGCAAGTGGTAAAAGCTAGAGGATGGGACATGGATTAGAGTTAGCATTAATTAGGATTTGATTAATTAAGATGATGTTAGGTGATTTGACAATTTTGACTTAGATTTTAGGATTTAAATAAATAAAAGTTGAGAGGAAAATGATTTAGACTTAGTTAAATAAATATTTTTATTTATTTAACTAAAGGGGATGATGTTAGATTAAATCAAATAAGGTTTAATTTATTTTATTTAATAAGATGACTTTAGAGATTTAATCAAATAAAATGAATTATATAATTAAATAAAGATTAGTGGATTAATTAAATAAGATTGTTTTATTTAATTAATGAGAGAGAATGGCTTAATCAGATAAATGATTTTTTTTTAATTAAGGGATGAATAGTGATGACAAGCTAAAGAGATGATTTAGGTTGAAATGATGTTAGTAATTAGGATCAAGTGTGTCAGTATATTTTCCATGTCTACATTAGGCAGTGAGCCTTTGTACTTGGATAGTGAGTCCTTTTGGTAGTGAGCCGCTTTTGAAAATACTATATAGTGTGAGTTAACCCTCATCATGGTATGTCCCTTATTGGTTTTTCCACATAAAAATATGGTGTTCATTGTATTGATTTACTTTCTTTTATTTTTGTTTCATGCTCATATTTAATTACAGAATAGTGTGGTTAAAGAATTGATAAGTTACAAAGTTTTAAGTTTGAATTTGTGTGACAACTGATTCACCCCCCCTCTCAGTTGTCCTGCACCTATTTAACAATTGGTATTAGAGCTCAGTTCCTATGATTAAGCTTAACAGCTTTAGGGAGATCCTGAAGATGGAAGATATGGATGATAAAGGAGAGCTCCATACTATTCTTGAAGATCTTGATAAAGTGGAAAGAGAAAACAAAGATCTGAAAGATAATCTTGATGAAGCAAATGAATGTGTTAGAAAACTGAAGGAACAGTTGAAGAAATTTAAGGAAAGACAAAGAGAAGTAAGTGAATAGTTGAAATCAGAGATAATTGGATTGGAAGTGACAATAGAAGAGAAGAAAAGGATTGAATAATGTTTGAATACAATGATGTAGAACATGTCAGATGAATGTTCTAGACTTGAGTAGTACATAGTAAACTTAAGAGTGGAACTAGAGAAGGCTAAATTCTATGAAAATAATTTTAGATCTATCTCTAGTAAAATTGAAGAACTACTTGTAGGAAAAAAATCATGTAAGGACAAAGGTGGCTTGGGAATTTATATTGGTGAAACTTCTAAATATGTGAAAAAGAATCAAGGCAAGATGAAGTAGAGAAGGAATTTTGCAAGAAGACTGCCTATGGGATAGCCTAATGCATAGAGGTACCCCTCTTTTGATGGTGTTTGTTTTTCTTGTAACAAATATGGTCATAAAGCAACTGAATGCAAGAGTAGGATAAACTAGTTTTTTGGTTCCCTTTCTAGAAAATGATTTGAATGTGGGAAGATTGGACATAAGGCTACAAAATGCAGATCTCAAGTGAGAATGATCAATCAGGTAATGAGGAACATGTTTAATGAAGGAAGAATGAATCAATTCTTTAATGGCTAGTGCCATAAATAGAGAAAATTTGGACACATGGAAAATTAGTGCAGATCGAGGAATAATGGAGGATAGATTAATTAGAAAAGTGTGATTTGTTATAACTGCAACAAACCTAGACATGTATCTAAAGTTTGTAAGAATAAGAAATGAATGAAGTCTGCTCTAGAAGAGAAGAGTGAACCGGTAAAGAAGATTGATAAAGAAGAGATGAAGTAAGAGATGGATAAGGTATGGAAGAAGAAAGAAGAAGAAAAATATGAGACTCTTGATGTGTCTGTGCCCACATTTGGTACATATGACATTCAAAATTTAGACCTAGCATGGTATTAGGGGGAGTATTATCATAAGATTATAAAAAACCTTGGAAGAATGGCATGTCAGAGGTTGGCACATGGTTGGAATGAGAAAAAGGTTTATTTAGATGCTTTGGAAAAAGAACTAGAGAAAAATATGTTGGTATGAAGATTTGTAGACTGAATAAGGGCTTTCTATGATAAGAAGAATATTTTTGATAGCTTTTTGGTGTCTACCATATTTAATGTGTTGTTGGGTAAGTTTGATGGTGTATAAGATGAAGTTTACAAGTCTTTTTGGGTAAATATTTCCTTTTAAGAGCTTGAACAGAAGCCTAGAATGATTTTGGAGTGAGCCTAAAGCATTTTTGAAAGGAATTTGAAAAGATTATGTTAGGTAATCTAGGAACCTTTTTGTTTGATTGCAAAAGAAAAGAAGAAGTTTCATTGAATTTCAAGAAATCACAATAATGGATAGTGGATCATGTGGTGTTACCCCTCTAAAGTTGAAAAGCATTGAAGTAGAAGAATATGATCATAGGAAAATGAAAGCAATTGAACTAGGGTTGAGCGAAGTTGAATTACAGAACATAGAAACCCTAGGGGTGGATTTATGGAGTGAATTCACATGGATTACATATAAAGAGGTTATCTTGTTCTTGTTGAATAGTTTCAAGGATGGAAGCATTGTTTTGGACAAACCAGGCTATTTGATCTCGAAGGGAGCAATCAAAGTGATCACTATATTATGCAGCATGGGATAACTCCTTGGAAATAAAACTGTGAAGTGTAAAGATGTGGAGGAGTTGACTAGCATCAATAGAGATTTTAGAGCATTGTTTGTTGATACATTCATTGATTCCATTGTTAGGTATGTTATGTATGGTATTTCGTACAAAATTTATTTCAAAAACCACAAAATTTCAACTTTGGCAATTATCGTACATATTTCCTACATGATGGTTCAAGAGAATAAACATTTTGATTTATGTAGCTTGTTACTTGAGAATTTACTTGAAAATGTTCAAATGTCATTGGTTGAGAATTATCCCTTTCATTTCAGATCCTTGCTGATGCATCTAGAGTTTTATTTTTTGAATTCTCTATGGGGAAATGATAATGTGATGTGGGAATCTAGTATCCCTATTGGAAAGAAAATTTACCAATATATAGAGTCTTTAGAAGATAATGTAAATATGTGCAGACTGTATTTCTCATCATTGAGAGAAAACCCTTGCTCTAGTATATCTATATCAAGTCAACTAGAAGTGGGATCTTCCTCTAGAAAAAGAGAATAGGAGGTTGTTATCTGTGATTCCCCTTTGGAATCAAAAAGGAGAAAAGAGATAATTAAAAATATCATTGACATTTCAGATGAGAAGGAGAAAGAATCTCCAACTAGAATTGAATCCCCTGATCCTAATGGCATCCAGTCTATGATAGTTGAAGGAAAAATGAAGAAGATTGGTGAACTATGGAATGCTTCCTCGCCTATTGAAAAACTAAAAATTGATGATGCTCTAGTAGATTATCTACTTCAGAAAGGTATTGAAGTATCTATTGTTTCTAATTTCTTGCCAAAAAATATGATTAAGATTGTTGAAGAAAGGATCTTCCTTGAAGGTCTAGAAGGATGTAAGATGGGAATCTTGGTTGAAAGGAGATGTGAAGAAGCTAAGCAAAGATTGTCTAGATTGATTGTGGAAACAAAGAAGTGTATTAAAGCTCGATTTTAGATGTTTACAAGTATTGTCTTTGGTGGCCTACAACTATAGATAATTTTAGAAGTAGAATTGAAGTGATTGAAGCTAAAGTGAACAAAATTGGAAAGAATTTTGATATATTTGAAGATAAAGAAGGGAAGCAAAGAAAAAGAGTTGGTGAACTATAGGTTGAACTAATCATTACACAAAGACAAAGATATGATGTGACAAATTCCTTCTGGCTTCTTCAAGAAATTGTTGAAGTCTAGTTATAGCATCTTTCTAGAATTCTTACTGATGCAGAGGTTGTTGAGAATCAATGTTCCATTAGAGATTGGTCACCCTCTTTTACTCCTATTGGGATTATTGGAAGGTACATGCACAAAAATTGAGTCTATTGTATTCAACTAGAAGAAGTTGTATCCAGTTCTCAAGGAAAGGTATAAGAAGGTATTCCAAGTGAAGAATGTCATCTTCACTTAATTTTTGTTTGCTTAAAAGTTCAGAATTGTTGGAAGTTTTTGGAAATATTTTGAAATTTTGATGTCACCATTTTTACACTAATTTTTTGGCTCCCTTTTCCATTGATGTCTGTAGACATGGAAAATGTACTAATTAACACTGCACATCTGATCCTGACTACTAACACCACTTCATCCTAAATCATCCCTTGGTCTAACTATTTAATCAGATACCCTTATGTGATTGAATTCATCAATCATCCTCTCTTAATAAAATAAATCATCTTATTTGATTAAGTCATTCCATTCTATTAATTAAATCAATTAA
>VDFB02322540.1:0-138826 GCA_007258455.2 Sequoia sempervirens
CTTGCAAGTACTTTTATACGCTAGTCAAAGAAAATTTTATCAAACTATTGATGATTTATGCAGGGGTTGGAGCTATTTAAATGCTTTCTTTTGCTTAAGATAGGCATCTAGATTAAATAGAAAGGATAAAGAACACCATGTCTTTTGTGCTTGATGAATGGTAGGAATATGCTCTCCCCTTAACTGGGTGACCAAAAAGCCAGACCCATTCACTTTTGTTTTATCCTTAGAGGGTATGTCTTGTGGGAAAAAGTAATCACCCAAGGGAATGACCCAACCGGTAACACGCTAAAGCCAAGCGACTTCCAACTAGGATATAAATGTGGGTACATGGGGAAAGTTCAAGTATCACGAGGATTGTTTTGACAAGAAGGGAAACAATGGTCTCTTGTTGCATGGATGATCCCCACGAATTTAATGCCTATATTAAAACTCTTTGTTGTAGCAAGGCCAAAATCCTTAATCTATTTGTTGGTGCAAGAACAGTCGTTCTAAAGCTGTCCCACATTCTTGCGACTTTTATTAGAGATGAGAAATATGCCATGGGAGATTTATGGGTATTGATGCTTGGCTGCCCCGTAGAAGTGAGTGTCATGGAGGGTAGAAAATGGGGTCAAGCATCTAATCATCCACTATAAGTAAGCACAACTAGAGTAAAATCCAAGTGGGAATTCAACAAATATAGTCCTACACAGCCTAAGTTGTACATGCTTGATGTGTCTTTTACCAATGTGTTTTTGAACCAATTTCAAACAAAAACATCACATGTTGAAAGTGAAAACCTTGATTTAGAAAAAAAATTCATTGTAACAACCAAGTCTCTAACTGGAAAATCTGAAAAATCAAACAAATTTCCAACAAACTGCGTCATTTTCCCAGTTCAGTGCATCTGTTGCATCTTCTAACGCATCGGTGAAATGTTTTAGTGCATCCAACTAATGTTATAGCGCATTTGTGCAAAAATTTGGTGCATCTATCCTTTGTTCCAACACATATAGTCAATATTTTAGCGCATCTGTGCATTTTTCCAATGCATTTACCCTCTGTTATAGTGCATCTAAGCAATATTCTGGTGCATTGACCCTCTATTTTAGCGCATTCAAGCAATCTTTTAGCACATCTGTTCAATTTTCTGGCACATCTGTCCTCTGTTTAAGCACATCTGTCAAATATTTTAGCGCATTTGGGCTCTATTTTAGTGCATCCATTAAATGCAAAAACCTGAGATTTAAACGTGTCCCCTGCTTCACAGTTTGAACCAAAATTTTAGAATTTTCTCAAGTCCAAAATCATTCCTTAGGTACCTCAAAGTCTAAAGTTGTTAAAATTTGACCTCTACAAGTGGGATTCTCCAACCTAAACCAAGATCTAACATCTCAAAGTGTCAAAAACATCAAACTTATCACACCTTTGATTATTAAGCCTAGTTTCATCATTAGGATTTATAATCCTCTCATCATGAAATGAAGCTAGATAGTCAAATCAAACTTAGTCTCATTAGAATTTGTCATTCTATTTTACTTAGTTGTAATCCTTGGTACTCTTCCAAACTTAGATCAAAGTTTAGTCAAAACTATAACACTTGTATGCCAGTTCAAACAAGGTTACAAAAACAAAAAATCGAGGAAAAAGGACTTGAAAATCAAAACATTGAAGAGCCAAATGTTGGAACTCCAACCATTGAAACTCTAATCATTGAGACTCAAAACATTGAAACTAAAAATAGTGAAACTCAAAACACCATGGCGGAGGTTGAAGAGAATCCTTTCCATGGACTCAACAACACTAAAGGGGAATAAATAATTGAGGAAGATATCCAACATGCTAAACACGACCCCAACTTCCACAAATGCTTAGAAAATATTTTTGAAATAAATGGGGAAAAGTACCTCCTTATGCTAGCTAAACAAGGTGTCAAATTGCCCGAATACTTTGATGTGAATCAATTGAAAGCACCTCCAAAACAACTCGAAAAAGAAACCAAACAAGTGGCTGCCCTAACTCACTAAATGAAGAACCTTCAAACCTTCACAAAAAATTCTTGATATGCAAAGAGGAACCTCAAAACAATACTTGATCCAAGACATTTTTCCATATCCGTTTGATCAAAGTATCCACATGATCCCCTTTCCAAAACAATGTGAATTCCTAAAATATGACAACTACAATGGAAAAACTGATCTAATAGACCATGTGAGGGAATTTAAAACCATGAGTCTTGAATTTGCATATGAGGAAGCGTATTTAATGAGATTATTCCCATGAAGTCTAGGTGGACAATGTCTTGAATGGTTCTCCAAACTCACCCCACCAATTAACACCTTTGAGGAATTGTTCAACAAGTTCATCACCCAATATTCTTACAATATTCAACATGACATTACCATGAAATATCTTTTTAATTTGAAACAAAAGAAGGGTGAATCATTCCTTGTATTCTTGGAAAAATGGAGAAGATTATTTGCTCGATATTATCATCATGTACTCGAAAAGGAAAAGATAGAAATCTTTATTAACAACCTCAATGAAGAGATGAGTTATAGATTGGAATTGCAATATCCCCCAACCTTCAAAAAATTGATTGAAAACAAGATTAAAATTGAAGAGGCTTTGGTCAAGAGAGGAGTCATCAAAATATACAATGAAAACAACTCATCAAACTCCTCCAACAATTACAATAGTGGTGGCAAACCAAAGTTTTGGAAACGAAACAAGAATGTGGGAACCAACGATGGTGTAATTGAAAACCAAAATGCAAAACCTGTATTCAAATTAACCACCACTGCCACCAAAAATAATCAGAACAACAATCCACCCAACAACCAAAACAACAACCAAAATGTCACCCAAAGCAACAATCAAGGTAATGCTGGATCTAGAACACCATTGTATCGAATGTCCTCAAATTGAAGGAGGTTCACCCCTTTAGGAAAATCATCAGAATTAGCATTGAAGGAACTTCTCGAAGCTAAAGTCATAATGTTACCAGAGGAAATAAATTTGGAACCACAAGTTAAGCCTCCATGGTTGAACGATGCTCATTTCTGTGACTTTCATCACAACAAAGGACATAAAACCAACGACTGCATGCAATTGAAACACTTGATACAAGATCTAATTGACAACAAGACAATATTTGTAGAAGGACCCCAAACCAACAATGATAATGTAGCATTCAAGAACCCTCTACCCAATTATGAAAAAGGGTAATCTTCTTCTTCAAATACCAAAGGAAAAAACATAAACTATGTCTATGACACCACCATTCTGCACATTGAAGTGTTTGATGATCAAACCCATGAAAAATTAGATCTTATTGCAAATGATAACAAATGATAACACCATCAAACATGAACAAAACATCATTGCAATTGAAAATCATCTCCTTGATGTCGATACTACCTCACATCAAATCAATGTTATCAAAATCATATAGCAACAAGATATCACACCTATCAATGCAATCACACGAGGACAATCCAAGGTAACATTGAAAGGAGCTACCCCTTCTATGCCCAAACCAACTACTACTATCCTTGCAACCCAATATAACATAGTTGATCAGTTGCAAAATATACCTGCACAAATTTCCATATTAGAACTTCTCAGGATTTCACCTACTCACAAGGAAATCTTGGAACAAGCTCTAGTCACCACCATGGTACCAAATAATCTAGAGGTTTTCCAATTCCATACTATGGTGAGACATTTGAATGAACCACACTGCTTATCCTTTTTCGAACACGATGATGTATCTATCAACCATCTGCACAATGCCACCCTCCACATTGAGGTCTTAATCCACAAACACTGTGTTAAGCATGTTGTAATAGATTGAGGAGTTGTCCTAAATATCTATACTTTGAAACATGTTCGTGCACTAGGCTATTCAAAAAATGCTATTGATCCTAGAAGGAAAATCACAAAAAAATATGATGACGAGGAGAGATCTTCACAAGGGTTGATAGTGTTACCTATTCAAGTGGGACCAGTTGTCAGAGATATAGTATGCCAAGTGTTAGACAAAGAGTTAACCTACAACATACTATTGGGAAGGCCTTGGATTCATGACATGCAAGTAGTGCCATCCATATATCACCAATGTTTGAAGTTCCCATTCAATGGGCAGGAAATCACTATTGTAGCTGACTCAAACAACCCCCAGTATTGTAATAACCTCAAGAAAACCCAAGATGCTTTTGTACCACATAATAGGGAAGCTCCAACTCAGGGTTCATCAAATGATAGGAAACAACTAAATGCCTTGTCAAAGTGGGTTGAGAAAAAGGACTAATCAAAGGATAAGGATATTAGTAATGCAAATCTCTCAAGTAAAGAAAATACATCAAATCTTACTCCACAAAATTAGGAAAGTCAACTTGAATCCTTATCAAAAGAAGTTGCCAAGATCTAATTGAAAGAAAAAGGCATGGGGGAATACTCATTTGAGCAATCCTTATGCTTATCACAACTTTCATCTTCTCCAAAGTCATATGGGCAGACATCAACATCTAGACAACAATCATCACAACCCACCACACTCTTTTATGGAACCTTTGTGAGAGTAGGCACATTAGTGGATGAGTTAGATGAAAAACAAGTTTTAAACTGGTTATACAAAGACGAAGAATTATCACAAGCATCCACTTCAAGTGTGCAAATAGAGCAGTATGGCAAAGGAAAGACAATATTGGAAAAGATGGGATATGAGGGAAAAGGTCCTATTGGTAAAAGGAAAGAAGGCATCATAGAATCGATACAACCTATCACAATGCAAGCCAAGGATAAAACAAGATTGGCATATAGAGAAGAATCAAGAGAAGAAACGAGACAACAAGTTGTTGAAAGAATCCTACAACTACAAGCTAGTGATGATCATGAAATTGATTGAAATGAATATGAGTGGGATTTTCTATTTGAAGAGTCTTGTCATGATAAGGAAATTGATGTGGTACAAAAGTATACACCCATACGTGAGGATGGTCAAAGTTCATGTTATAGACCACTCGAAATAGGATCGCAACATACTAATGATTCCATCGAAGACGATCAAACTCAGAGCGAAATGGATAATTTAGAGGAGAGTTACCTTATAGACATCAAATTCACTATTGGACAATCCAAAGACATTACCATCGAGACCCTTACTGCCTCTAACTTTAGCCAATCCAATGACCCCTTACCCCTTGTACATCCCAAACTCATAGATTGGGATCAAACTCAGTTGTCAAAAATCCCCATATTTTCAAATGACAAGGCCATTGTCAATTTCCTCTATTCTTCCAATCCTGAAATAGATTCCACCATTGAACATCGTAATGAAGCCTCCAACCAGGAGAGTGCCAAATTTTCTAGCTGCAAAAAGAATAATATATGAAATAGATCTGATGGTGAAAACCATTCAATGGCAGTATCAGATCTAGAAAAGGTAAAAATAAAGAGCATATCCAATAGTGAAAACTTCTCTAAGGCGCTGAAGGATGGAAGATTTGACACACTCCCCAAAATTTTTTAGGAACGATCTAAAGTATTGGTTGAATCCACCCAGTCTATCAATATCAACAATGAAGAAATAGTAAAGACTGTCCATCTAGTAGAATCCTTGACAGAGCAAGAAAAATTGAACTTCATCAAATTCTTCATAGAAAGACAAGTCAATTTTTCTTGTTCATATGCCAACATGCCAGGGATTGATCTAGAACTTATTATGCATCACTTATCATTATTGGCAGGGGTAAAACCAGTCAAGAAAAAGTTAACAAAAATGCATTTGCATATTGCCATATTAGTAAAGGTAGAACTAAAGAATTTATTGGATGCTTGGTTCATTAGACCAATTGACTATGTCGAATGGATATCAAACATTGTGCCTATTTCAAAACCAAACAAAAGCATCAGAATATGCATATATTTTAGGGAACTCAACAAAGCCCATCCAAAAGATGATTTTCCCCTACCCAATATTGACATCATTGTTGACCTAATAGTAAGGCATTGCATGTTTTCACTCATGGATGGTTTTTCTTGCTATAATCAAATCAAAATTGTGCCTGATGATCAAGATAAGACAACCTTCACATGTCCGTGGGGAACCTTTTGTTGGAACATCATGCCATTCGGGTTGAAGAACATAGGAGCAACTTATCAACGTGCTATGACGATAATATTTCATGACATGATGCACACCTTAATGGAAGACTATGTGGATGATCTGTTAGCCAAATCATACACCAAAGAAGGACACCTAGAGATGCTAGATAAAATCTTCACTAGATTAGCAAAGTTCAATGTATGACTGAACCCAAAGAAATGTGTGTTTGGGGTGACTTCAACCAAACTCTTGGGATATATAGTTTCAAAAAATGACATTGAAGTATATCTTGCAAAGGTTAAAGCCATTGTGGAAATGCCACCTTCCAAAAAAATTAGTTAGCTATGATCTTTGCAAGGGAGATTTGGATCAATCTGAAGATTTATCTCACAGCTGGCAGACAAGACCCATCCTTTCACTCATTTTCTACATAAAAATGTATCTTTCTGATGGGATGAGAAATGTGAAGGAACCTTTAGCCAATTAAAACTATCTAATGAGTCCACCTATCTTGATACCACCAGCAGAAGGGAAGCCACTTTTATTGTACATAACAACAACTAAGATATCATTAGGAGCCTTGTTAGCACAAGAGGTTTCAGCAGGAAAAGAAAGGGAAATCTATTATATCAGTAGAACATTAAATGGTTATGAGATGAATTACACCTTCATTGAAAAGGCTTGTCTGGCAGTAGTGTTCACTACCCAACAATTATGACTCACTGGAAGACTAGCTAAGTGGGTCATGATGCTAAGTGAATTTGACATCCAATATGTTGACAGGAAGGAAATCAAAGGACAAGCAATCACAGATCAATAGGCGGAAGCACCATTGTGAGACAATCATCCAATGAACATTGAATTTCCAGATGTTGATGTCCTAATAGTGTCAACACAACAATGGGTCTTGTACTTTGATGGTTCTTATGCACAAAATGGATCAGGTGTTAGAATCTTGTTTATATCGCCACAAGGACATACCATTCTGAAGTCCTACATACTGATGTTCTCTTGCACCAACAACATAGCCGAATATGAAGCCTTGATCATTGGAATCAAAGTAACAGTTGAGTAGAAGATCACAAAGTTACATGTCTATGGGGATTCACAACTAGTGATTAATCAGGTAAACAATGGTTATCAAACAAAGGACGACAAGATGATTCCCTATAAAAGAATGGTTGATGACTTCAAAAATTACTTTGTGGAAATAAGATTTGAGCAGATTCCTCGAAGAAACAACAAAGTCATTGATTCCATGGCGACTATTGCTTCTCTCTTGCTGATTTCAGAGAAATGAGTCCATTATGAGTTCATGGTAGAACAACTATTCAACCCATCCTATGACAACCCTGAATCCCAAGTTATCTACATCTAAATAAGGTTGACACTTCCCTCTATGGGAAAATCTATATGTACCTGAAAGACAATACTCTCCCTCCTGACTTGTTCCGCAATAAAAAATGAAACTTTATTAGTCAAGCTACTTGACATACCCTTATCGCAGATGTCCTTTATCGATGAGGTCTTGACGAAACTCTCCTCCAATGTCTGGAATGTGATGAGTTTGAAATATCTTTATAGGAAGTTCATGGTGTTTGTGGAACTCATTCAAGTGGTTTAACCTTAGCCAAGAAACTCCTCCATCTGGGATATTACTGGCCGACTATGGAGAGGGATTCTTTTTAGTTTGTCAAGAAATGCCAAAAGTGTCAGATTCATGGAAATCTCAACCACGCACCAGTGTAGGAACTTCAACCTTTTGCATCAACATGGCCCTTTTGTTAATGGGGATTGGACCTTGTGGGAAAAATTCATCCATCTTCATCAAATGGACACAAGTTCATTATCACAACCACTGAATATTTCACAAAGTGGATTGAAGTTGTCCCTCTAACCACCATCACAGGAAAAAAAATCTTGGCCTTCATCCTGAACTACATCATCTGTCGGTATGGAATCCCTCAATCCATTATCACTGACAATGATATAACTTTCAAAAATTGGGACATTGATGAACTTTGTGAGAGGTTTAACATCCAACATCGGTTTTCTACACCATATTATCCTCAAGGAAATGACCTAGCAAAGGCCTTAAACAAAACTATCCTAAAAATCTTGAAGAAAACCATCAATGATGCTAGACGTGACTAGTATGTTCAACTGAACCTTGCTTTGTGGGTTTATCAAACCAACATTTGTACCTCGATAGGAGCTACACCCTATGCTCTAGTCTATGGATCAGAAGCCATTCTACCTATTAAGGTGGAGCTACCATCACTCTGTGTGTCACTAAAAGGAATCATTTCAGATGAGGATTATATAGTGTCTAGGTTACAAGAATTGGAACTCTTGGATGAACGTCATCAACATGTAGTGGATCACCTGAAAGAATCTCAATAGAGGATATCGAAAAGCTATAATCATAGAGTGAAACCTAGAAAATTTTAGGTTGGTGACTTAGTCTTGAAAGAGAATCCCCGTAATCAACAAGATTGAGAGAAAAAGGGGAAATTTGAACCAAACTGGCTAGGTCCCTTTGTCATTGTCTCAGTCTTCAAATCAAGAGAATATCAGTTTTCTACACCAGAAGGGGATTTTTTTGATGAACCCCTCAACAACTTGCATCTCAAGAAATTCTACACCTGACTCATCCAGTACATCAGAATAAGTCCTGGAAAAATACCAAAAACATCTAAAAATGTCCTAGAAAAATGGTTACCTTGATGAAAACCTAGCAAACAGGCGTATTGGTAGCAACAATTTTTTAAAAAAAAAATCAGAAAAAGAGAAAAATACAAAAAAAATAAAAAAATATTAAAATCTAAAAAAAAGTGCAATAAAAACAAGTAGTGAAAACTTGGCAACAAGTGCTATTTGTGATAGGTTAGCTTTTCTATCTATTTGAGCATGTCGACCATCTACTTTCACCATTCATCTTCCTATCACTGGAAAGCATCATGTACATATCCTGGCATCACAGTCGTGTCTCACCTTAGACTAGGGGAAAAATCCTGAACTCACTGGGGGCAATAAACTTTGAGCTTGAACCAACAGACAAACAATAGTAGTACAACACAACCCAACACAATTATCATAGTGCAACTCAACATTAAACATCAATCACCATCAAAAACACATCAAACATCCAAATCAAAACAACCAAATCAAACCAAAAGAAAACTTCAAATGGATGATGTTGCTTCTAAATTAGTGGTTTATCACATTAAACAAAAATTTTCAATTATTATACTTTTATTTTTTATGATCATATCTTTGGAGCCCCTCAATGATGTATCAAACTAGAGGAGCAAGGAAAAAGTATGATTTTTCTTTGTCTGTTGTCTGTGAGTTGATCATTATTACTGAGTAAATTGTTGCAGGATGTTCTCTACAAAGTATCACTAATGACATTCTGAATTTGCATAGGAAAATGGTTAACTCTTGCCTGTTTATGCAAGCAATACTCAGGTCATATTGATTTAATTATACTTAGATGCTTGTGTTAACTTTCACTATCAAACATCATGAAAGTAGTACTCAGGTCATCATGGTCTAAATATGCCATTGAGGCTTGTACTCACCTTCAACATTTTAAAGGCCCAATGATGATTAAAAGCACAACTCATCGGTTGTTACAAATGCCAACTTTTTCATATGAGATCTGCATGGTTAGAGTAGATTGCATCCATATTAGTTTGCATCTATATTTATGGGATTTCCAAAACTGCAACAATGATGTTATCTCTTGCACTAATGGATTGAGTACACTTGACATTACCAAAAACACATCAGTTGCATCGTCATTTTCATACATTAGAAAACATTATCACATCATTCATCCATCCATGCATCACATCTTAATATTTGCATCAGAAAACAAAAAAAGACATGCACCACATCTCATTTACATAATCAAAATCATTTCATATAGTTGCATTAAGAAAGTAGTTCACTAAGCTTAAATGAGTGTCTCTTCAAATTTCCAAAAGAATTGGGAAATATGTCAGGTTTTGTGAAGCTTAACTTAACAAAGAATCAATGACATCCTTCCCATGGCTCTTAGAAGTTGGATAGATTCACTCATTTAAGCTTAAGACCCTATAGGTTTCGAAGCATTACAAATTTAGTTAAGCATAATCATTTGCATCACATAACCATATCATTGCAAAACATCAAACATCATTTATATAATCATTACATCCCATTATCATTACATCCATACATAAACAATATGAACATCACATATCATCACATCTCATTGGCATAATCAAATCTATCTCACATAACATAGAATATCATTTTCATAAATCCATAAAGCATATCACATGATCACACATTATCATATCATCCTTGCATACATCACATAATCATCACATAGCATAAAAACATCATTTGTATAAAGCCATACCACATATAGGATCATCCATCATCATCACATAGACATCATAATCAAATAGAATTAGGTACCATCGTACGATCATATCATATAACATTCATTCATTCATGACATCATTTATTTGCATCAGAAAAGAACAAAAACATTAAATACATCACATATCATTGGCATAATAAAATGCATCCCATGCATCATATAGGCATCATTCATAAATCATCATAGAATCATAACACATCATTTGCATCATCATTTGCATCCATAGAATATCATCTCATCGGGATCATCATCATAAACATCATTATTTGCATCCATAGCATATCATCTCACCTGGATTATCATCATAACATAGAAATTAAATGCATCCATAACATATCATCATCATAACATAGAAATTAAATGCATCAAAGCCATCTTTCATCATATAACATCATATAAACATAGATCATAATCATCACCACATATCATATAACCTCAAAATCATAATGTCAAAGTGTACAAGGATATCCAAAGGTATGAAGAGATACATCAATATCAAAAATGTCAGTGTATCATAAAATCTGACAACAAGAAGAATATCATCAATGTCTCAACTGAATAAAGAGTGTATACATGTCCATAAATACATTAGAAAAACTATAAACTGGAGCTATGTCATGCTCCCCCTAGATGGTGTTGGCATCCTAGGACTAGTACCTCCCCCTCCACCTGATAGCGCCACACCAGGATCTCTCCTATCTCCAGGAAATAGTTGTGTAAGACCCACACTAACTATCTGAGACTGAGACCTGCTAGATCGAGATTGTGCAAAGCTCTCCCGCCGCTCGGGAGGAACAACATCATGATATCGTTCCCTATAAAACTCAACCTCCTAAGCAGTGCAAAGAATCTCTTTGAAATAATCTGATGTACTTGTAGCCGCTGTAGCCTGTTTAGCCTCTTGGTAATGGCCTTGGCCTGCTTTTCCTACCGTCTCAAGGAATCCCTCTCGTTAGTCAATGTGGCAATCTACTCTTGTAGTTTTCCTTGCATCTATACCTATATTTGTGCAAGTTTTCCCTGCATTTTCTGCACCTACTGCCTAGTAGCATCTCTTTTAGCTGTCAGAGTTTGTACTTGCCCCTATGTCTATGTAAGAAGAGCCTGTACCTACTCTAGTCGACCCTATAAAGTCTTGACTTGTACCTGGAGTGCAACAATCTATGTCTGCTATTGTGGTGAGGGTAGTCGAACCTCCACATGTTTCCTCTTGCGAGGCACTCTCATCTCACCAACATCTGGCCCTAGACCTCTGCCACCCCCATCATCTCCCCCATCACTCTCCTCATCATCACCATCATCGTTGCTATCCCCCTCCTCATTGACCTCCTGCCTCCCCCTCCACTAACAATGGTGTAGGCTCATCTAGGATCGTGATCTATGGGAATGGATGTGTAAGCATATACATGGCATAATATGTTGATAATGGTGCATCGGCGATCTCTGGATGCACCTCCCAAATGATGGCTAGTAACGCTTGATTGTGCTCAACAACTACATCATAAGATAAACACAAACCCCACTTTTTCGCATCCTATCATCACTGTGCATAATGGGCTACCCCCTAGGGCATGGCCTGAACCCGACCATACTATCTTAGAACTCTCAATAGCATGAATCTCTCAATGATAAAGTGAGTCTAACCAATTAGATACATTAATTGAAATAAATGCAACATCTTTGTGTCATCCTTGGGCCACAAATCACAATCAACATATGGCCACCATATCACTGCCTCTAGATCATCCAACGCCCTCCTCCAATACTCCAACTTGCCCAGCCTAGGCTAAGCAAGTCAACCTACATAGATGTGAACATAGGGTCTCAGGGTTGGCCTTTGTCTGTCTCCCATGGGCCAACTGACTGCTATATGCTCCTAGGCCCAAACCTAGAGCAATGTGACCCCCGCGGATAGACTAGCCCCTCAAAGGTAGACCACCTAGTTTAGATCATGGTAAAGATGGGCTAACATACAACAACCTCATGCATATCTCATCCCATGCATAATCATACCCTCTAAAATCTAGCCACATCCAATTGAAAGTCCCTTTGACCTACGATTAGGACAAAGGAACCCTCCAATGAAACTAGCTAATACAGAAGGAAACGTGGTGTATGCATCGACCAGGTCCCTCCACAGAATCTCATAACCACTGATCGTATCATCCTGAAATACTTGGCACAATGCATTAGTCCCACCCTACTCATGTACATCATATATAACAAGCTCTCCCACCACAGGAATTTGTAGAATCTAGTATACATCCTCAGGAGTCACTGTGATCTCACCAGTGGGAAAATGGAAAGTGTTATGCTCATTATGTCATCTTTAGCTAAGGCTGTCAATAACCCCCTGTTGATCTTGATATGGGGTATATCGATGAGAGATGACAACCCAGATTGTGTAATAATGGTTGTCTCAGGCTGTGTCAAATGATGAATCAAATCCCAAGTCCTCAAGAACCACTCTCTGATCTATAAACTAGTCAAAGGCTCCTATCATCACAAAATTGTAAGTTATTCCATCAATCAACCAACATCAACTAACATTAATCAATCAATCCAAATCAATCAACCTATCAATCTAATCAGCTCTTGTGAGAATTTGATCAAATCTTGTGAGCATCAATCTATCATTCGACAACCTTGCCTATCATGAGGTGTATCAAATCAATCAACTCAACCTCACCTATCATGAGGTTTATCAAATCAATCAAATCAACCTCACCTATCATGAGGTTTATCAAATCAATCAATGCACCTCACCTATCTTGAGGTTCATCAATCAACTCAACCTCGCCTATCATGAGGTTTATTAGATCAATCAACCTGTGATTGATCCTCGCCTATCATGAGGTCAATTATCATCACCCTATCATTGAATCTCACCTATCATGAGATCAATGGACATCTAACCTATCAAAATCATCAATCATCATCAACACAATGGCTGACGAGATCACACATCATCAAAATCAAGGAGTCTCAACAAGAAAATCATCAAACTTCACTAATGTGCTAGAATATTCTTTTTATGTGTTAAAAAACCCAATACACTACAGAAATTCATCAATGCGCTAGAATAGACATGCAATGCACCAAATTACTCTATGCACCAGAACATTTCACCGATGCGCCAAAACAGAGTCCCGATGCACCAAAGTACCTGATGCATTATTCCATTTAATCAATGTGCTAATCTAATTGCCCTATGCGCTAGACTATTCTATGCACTAAAAAGTTCATTATTGTGCTACTTCAAGTCACCTATGTGCTACTTTATCCTATGTGCTAATTCATTTATCATATGCGCTACATTGGCAACCCTATGTGCTAGATTGGTCAATGTGCTATAACAGTCTACGTATGCGCTATTTCAGTCTCCTAATGTGCTAAAACATTCTAAAACCAAATTCAAACAAAAAATGGAGGGAAAAACATAAAACATAAAATACAAGGCAATTTTCAAGGTACTCATTGGAGGTCCATACACTGTTGGGTGGTTGTGCCGCCTGACTCGCTCAAACCGATGCATGTGGTAAGGGATGACCATTCTGCTCCAAGTTGCTCAATCACTCTCACTCACAAATTTTTCAAATTGCAAAATGCACAAATGACCTTTCTAATCAACTTTTTAACCTTTTAAAGGTTAATTAAGTGGCATTTTATGGGGTTGTTTTATTTTTATTTTTCAAAGGGGCCTTAATTAGATTATCACCTGCTAACTTCTACATCATTCTTCAAGAGATAAATCATTTTTGAAGCATAAAGTTTTGAGATCATTATCAAATCATCAAAAAATCATCAAAAATTTCAAAAATTTCCCAAAATCCTAAAAATTCCAAAATTCACTGATTTATCTCCTAAGGGGGCATATATCTATTAATATCTGAAAATCAATGTCTAGGGCATTGAAATTTTTTTCTTGGCATTGGTATCAATTTTTTCTTTGAAGCAACGTGTAAACACATTACTTCAAAGAGGGGAAAAATGTATACACTTAAAATCGGTCATGACATTTAATTAATGAAATACTAGTTATTTAATTAATATTTTGACTACGTATAAATAAATTCTCAATTTATTTATATTGTTCTCATTTTCTAATTCTCAAATCTAAAAATCATAGTCTTCTAATTTAATTAAATAAACAAATTTCATAAGTTTGTTTTATTTAATTAAGTTTCACTAATCTCGGATTAGGAATTCAATCACATGTCTACAAATTTTTAGGTCACCTCACGAAGGTCACATGAAATTAAATAATTCTAATTTTTAAATTAGAATTATTTTCAAACACATGGCTTATTGCTCACACACTTCTTCAACCAATTTTCAAACACATGGTCTTTTCTTCCCACACCTTGGTCTTCCATCCATTTGGCATGTTGCCTTTGGTCAAGAGATTCCTCCATCCATTTGGCATGTTTTCTTTGGTCAAGGGGACACCTTCTTGATTCTCTCCATCTCCACTATTCATTCCTCTTGTTCGAATTTGGACCATCGATCGTTGCCACATCACAAGATTCTTGGAAAAGCCTATAAATACAACCCTTTGCCATTGTATTTTGCATCCACATTTGAGTAGAGTTATCATGCAGGAATATCATTTGAGAATTGGAGCATTTTGGATTCGGGTGATCCCACAATAATGGGTTACAATTTTTGGCCAAACTTGACATTAAAATCAGGATTTTTCACCAGACATTCACTTTCTTACAGCTATAGCAGCTAAACCATTAAGGTTTTGAAGATGAATCAAACTAGTTATTTGTTAGATATTTTGTGTAGATTCTAATTATATTTTTTAAAAAATATTAAAAAATAAATTGTGAATCATTTTATGTATTTTTTAATAACTTATTTTTTCTACTAATCAACATTTTTAAAAAGTGATGTTCACTTCGGTGCACATAATTTTTTTTATAGATAGGATACAATTCTTATTTTTAAAATACAAATTTTTCACACCAATGTCTAGGGGATGGATATTTTTTCATAATTTTTTGGTACATATTTTTTTTTAATTTAATTTTCCAAGTCAACGTAATTATAATTTGGACAGAGGTGTACTTCGGCACACAACTTTTTTTGTATTCATTTGAATTAACTTATTCTTTTTTTGTTGGAATAAGGACATCAATACCTAGGGCACATGTATTTTTTAGAATTTTTTTTCTCTATTTTTCTATTTTCTCGTATGTGTGAAATAAAGAACTTGATGTTCATTGAAAATCCTACAATCACAAGAAATAAAAAATAAATATAATAATCAAATTAAACATATTTAAAATTATACTTTTTAGGAAGCTTATAATAAAGGCTACAGGCTTACAAAGCATAAATTTTAAATGAATTCATTTGATCATCCAAAAGGTAAATCAAAAGTGGTTTTTTATCAACATTTTGATAGGTGTAGAGGAGACTCGATTATAGGTATGGTTTAAATCTAACAAGGTTCTATCCAAGGGGGTTTGATCTAAGGGGTTTGATCAATCCCTCTTTAATTAAAATAATTTAAATGGAACCTTTAAAGTCATAAATCATTGTATTTTCTAAAAATATGTGATTTCAGGCAAAAATCAGGATGTCCCAAAAAGTGTAACCCATTATTGTGGTAGCACCCATTCTTATAGTTACATTTCATATCATCTTTTGCATCATAGTTAAATCTTAGAATAATACTTTGCTTCATAGTTGCATTTTATATCCCACTTTGCATCATAGTTACATTTTAGATTAGCATATTCATAGTTAGCATTTGAGCATATGTAGAATCATCCAAGTTTCATACCATATCATTTACATTGTATAATCTTACACCATCATTCATTCATCATAGTATCCATTATCCTTTCCATCATATAGTTTCATGTAGGAACTTAATTGTATTGCATGTTGAATATTATCTCATTTCCTAAGTTTTCATTTTAACAACCATAGTGCACATAGAAATCTAAGGGCCAAATGGTTTAATAAATCCTTGGGAATAGAGGACAATGAGACGTTATTAAAACATTTGTTTGACTACAAAATAGAGTAGTTTACTTGATTCAAATATTTGATATAATTCGTTTCACCAAGGTTTGTGTTGATTTACTAATAATTTACACATTTAACACACACAATTTGAAATCATATAATCAAGACAATCAAATAGAATATAAATACACATTCCCATCCCATGGATTTTTTGAAACTAATTAACTTGACTTTATTCCCAATTTTTACAAAAATGACCCTTGAACATAGAAACAATCTTTTAACTCATCAAACATTATTTTATGATCAAAAAGGTAATTTAAGCTATCATTTAAATATTTTACCTTAATTTAATTTCATAATAAAAATATGATTAATCAAGCAAATATGAAACTCGTAGAATATTTTTACAAAAAATGCAAAGTTTGAGAAATCATTAAATCACACATACATTGGCATTTCATGACACATAGATAGAATAACTCCTAACTTATATCTGATTCAGTATTGGTCAAATATGATACATACCATACTCAATTCAAGTACAATTGGAGAATAGATAGGGAGACCTAGTGTGACATCATTAAATTAACCACCATTGGGGAATAACTTTGACATGTGCAGCTAGGTAGAGAAATAACCATGTACCTATAACCACTCAACGTACGTCAAGGGTACCTGCTCAATATATATAGCCAAAGAACAACATAATCATCCAATTGGGTACAATAGCATAAGCATAAAAGTAACATCCATATATTCATTATATAAATCATTCCTTTTTTCATATCAATTATCAAATTCATATTTTATAATTGTATACATAATGTACATCACTGAATTGAAGCATAATGATAAACCAAGCATATAAACATACAAAATGCCAACAACCGACATGCTAAGGAACCTCATCTTGAACATGTGGTGGTTCATACACACCATTTAGATAAATAATACAACCGCAACAAAAATAACAAGGAAATAATGAAGCTAAGAGACCAATCTCACATCAAGTTGCAAATGGGAGGGGCACTACATTATAAACTTCTAGAATTGAGGGAGATTAGTAGTGCAAATATTTTATATTATAGAATGTCTCCAAGACATTATATACATATTTAGAAATGTTTATTGGTTGCAACTGGGGATTTTCCTATGCCACATTTGTTGGAAAGAATGTAATTTGGGCCAAATGAATGTAATTGTGTTCTAAAAACATTACAAGTATTGTAACAATCTCTCATTTTATATATGAAGATATGAAATTGTGTCATGGATTACTAAGTATGTTCTATTAAAAAATTTCATGATCTTTGTTGTATGTGTGGATATAAAATTCCCCAAGCTCCCTTTAGGTTGATTATTATTTTGCTTGAGCTCCACCCACACCCCATATATTTGAATATCTTTGGGCCCCTTTTTGAAGAGCTTTGCTTGCTATCGCCACATTTCCACCATGCACTCCTCACAAGGATTTCCTCCCTTGCTTATCTACCAAGCCCTGCCATGCTTCCATGTGTTAGCAACACAGGCCTTTGAAAGCCTGCTTACCTACGCTTCTCTACTGAGCTCCGCCCATGTGCCACATATTGTCATTCTACATACACTTTTAAGTGGACCCCATAATTAGCGCTGGTAGTGAAGACTTCTCCATGTGGCTTCTTTGTGAGGGTTTTCGTCACAAGGAGGGAAGAATGAACAACATGCCTTGACCTATCGCCACATGTCCTAACTAACTTCGTGGGTGAGCAACACATGTTCGCATGGAATTCTGCTACTTCTACACTAGGACCTCTATCATCATTTGCAGGGGATGCATCTGGATTGAAGGCGATTGCATTCCATGACTTGAAATATTTTTTTTTGCAACAGCCTTGGGAAATCATTGTTATGGACATCATTGCTTGTGATGAAGGAATCTTTTCTGTTATTAGCTTTCAAGCAGTGGGATTATTTTCTATAAATACTGCTTGTTCTTTTTGAAAATGAGTTCAAAACATACACAAAAAAATAGTGGAAAGACACCAGGCCTTTTGTATTATTTTTTATTTTTGTATTAAGACTCACAGACTGTGTCATTGTTGTTCAACCTTTCTATTTCTTAGCTATTTGACAAAACATTATACTGTGCAATTATTGTACTCAATAATTTATTTGCAGAGCTTCTATAATTTCAATATAAGTTTGATAGTTTAGACCATGTCTTGGGCTCTTCTTTTTAGTAAATGTGTATTGTAAATGTGTATGGGATTTATTTTATGTTATTGAATAGATTATTTGGGTTTTCATCTCTGATTTTTGTTATTCTAGGACATGCAGATTGTTGAATGGGCCCTTAAATCCCATCTAAAAGGGAGATTTACTATGCCCACACCCACATCTTGGCACATCACCTTAGATTAGATTTTTATTTTATATATTTTCTTCCTTTTCCCATTCCAAACCCCCCAACTATAGAAGGAGCCGAATTCTTTAAAAATCCAGAGGTTACTCAGTTTAGCGCAATTGCTCCCCAATTATCTGAGTTTCCCATAAGGCTACTGATTGTCAAATTATGGCATCAATAGTATGCAAATACATTGTTGGCTTTCAATTGTTCTATGGTTTATCCTTGATGTCAAAATTGATGTTAAAATTGGTTTGATATAGTGCTCTCGTATTTAGTGATTCACACGTATGCAATCATATGATGTTTATAGTTGGTTCATAGTGATGGTGACATACTTACATGTTGATGACTCATGATGGTTTGATGGTTTGATCTTCATGGCATATGATGATTTACATAGTTGATTTTATTTGACACATGTAGATCTTATCTTTGATAGGATCTTGATACATATTGATAATCTTGATACATGTTGATGCTGACAATGTTTATAATTCATGTTGATAGGATGCATTCTCAGATTGCTTGATATATGATTTGTAGTTACATGTTACTATTATGGGTCAACAATTTGCTTTCTCAAAGATGACATACCACAATGATTTCCACATGTATATTTAGTAGGGATAACATTCAATTCAAATTGACTAATGCTTGGCATTATTATTCTGTACGATTTTATATCATTTGGCTCGGTTTAGTCATATTCATTTGGCTCAGTTTCTATGTTGTCATTATGATGAAAATTTTGTGCATATCATTTCGGCATTCACAATTTGGCATATTCATTTGATATTGGAACAGTTGGCATAATTACTTGATTGGTATCTTGATTTTTCATTTGTTGATGCTTAGTTCACTTTGATATGGTTAGCATTCTATTAAGTTCTACTATCTTTGGCTAGACTAATCTTTTGGATACATGTGTAGTTCATGATCAGGTTTTAGTGATATATGGTTGTTTGGAAAAAGTTTCAAGTGATACATAATTGCTCAAAGGATTATTCTAGGAACATGCAAGGCTCAATTGATGATCATGCTATAGGTTCTTTGGTTCAGATTGAATAAATGGTGGCACATTTTAATTATGAGAGGTTGCATGGTTCACTTTTTTAAAATTTAATTAATGACTTTACATAAGCCATTTGTGATATATTTACTTCTCACATTATTTTGGAATTTGTGAGAGTTTTGTCAAGCATTATTTATATGGAATATTTATTGTGACCACCGGTTACCTTGAAATATTTATTGCTGGTCAAAATTCATTATGGATTTGTATAGTAAATGGGTCACATGGACAATGACTCATGTATCGACAATAATAATAAAGGTAATTATGTTGTCGATGGTTTTAGACATACACATGGATTTCAAATGATACAAAATATCATTTCATTCTTATTTGACATCATTATGCACTTAAGTTTAGTATTCGATTGAGTGAAAGAATAGGGCAAAAAGAGTTTTGTAATTATCATTTGGTTTAAGGTGAAACCCTAGCCACCATCCAAAAAATTGCAGAACCAATATTGAGTTTTTGATGAACACTTGTTCGAGCTAGCTGGAATGAAGGAGTAGAAAGGTAGTTGTTTGTCTTGCAGCTGGAAATGAAGGTATTCTTGGCAGATTGTATGAGATTTTTGTTTAACATCTGGTCCACATGAAATGAGGTAAAATCTTGACAATATCTTTGTCATTTCAAAATGAAGATTGAAAAATAGTTGTCCAGTTTGCAAAAAAATAGTTATAGATAACTGTGTTTTGAATTTTGGTTACTCAAGTTTGAGCTCGATATTTTTGATGAATTACACAAGTTTCTTTGTTTATTTAAGCATGGCTTTCTACCATTGCGTGGTTGGAAAATTGGAAAGAGAATTTGCAGAGTTACAATTGGTTGTAAGAAAAAGAAAAAAGAGGGTTTATATTGTATATCTCTGATTTCATACATAGATAATACTCATAATTTCAGTTGTTTATACATTGTTTACTATTATGGGATACATTGAAAATTATTGTGTTGTACTCTATTGAGATTTTGTAATTGCACAAATATGCAGTTATAAAGTCCTGATAGTTTACATTGCTATTTAAAAAATTTGTAAAGGAGTTGGTGCTCCTACTAAAGTTGGTGCTTCAAAATTTTTGGTGTTGAGTTGGTGCTCCACCATTGTAACAGAGTTGGTGCTCTTTTGAATGAATAAAAGATCAATTTACGAATGATTTTTTATACCCCAAGAGGGTTTTCCCACTCAGGAAAATATTGTGTTATGTGATGAAATTTGTGCATTATGTTTTTCAGTCCATGTGCTTAAATGTTTATGTTTCTCATTTCAGTCACATGTCAGTGCAAATGCTCTGATACTTGTATAAATGTCTAAATATGTCATAAAAGTGTTCAAACTTATGCATAAAGTTATGTAAAAATAAAGCATTGAAAAATAATTGTTCAAACAGTATAATATGAACAAATACAATTATGCTTTGACATGGTTAATTAAAGTATTTGTGATCAGTCATTTTGTTGTTAAAGTTTGTTGACCTGTCCATGTTCACTTTGCAATTAAAAGGGTTACATAAAATTGTTTCAAGGTCTTAGTTCAAGTTGTAAGTCAAGTGAAAATTTTATAATACTTTGATTCACCCCTCCCCTCTTAGAGTATTTCATCTTCCAACAATTGGTATCATAGCATAGGGTCCTGCATTAGGTTTCATACCTAGGATTGATTCTAGTCTTGGAAGATTGTCAAATTTTTCACAAGTTCAAGAAGGTATTTCTGTCTGTTTGTATAGTCTATGTGTTTTGTGAAAACATATTTGATTTCGATTGATATTGGTGTAAAGAGCTAGACTTTTATATAAGCCTAACCAATTTAAGTTCAACCAAGTTCTTGATAAGAGGAGTACCATGGGTAAGTGCAAAAGAAATAGAAGTTAGAAGAAAAACACTAGTGTCAAGTCTAGTGAAGTTTTGTCTCAATCAAAACCCCTGTCAGTTAATACTAAATGTGATCTTGTAGTTGGAGAAGAAGAAATTCACTTAGTAATTGAAAAGGAATATGAAGGTGATGAATTTGAGGTTGATTTGGAGGAAGAACTGCTTGCTGCCTTAGATGAACTTAAGATGCTTAGAAAAGAAAATTAGGATCTTAAGGTACACCTACAAGAAAGTGTCAATGTTAATAAAACAGTAATACAAGATCATAATGATGATAAAAAGATTATTGAATTTCTAAAAGCCCAAATGGTTGATAGAAAAAATATTGAAGAAGGATTGGAAGCCAAGTTAAAAGACAAGGATGAATTGTGTAATAAACTAGAAAATGAGATTAATTCATTAAAGAAAAGTTCAGATAATGATTCCTTGTTAAATGAACTAACTCTTAAAGATGATATGATTGTAAGTCATAAAATTGAAATTGAAGAATGTAAGAGGACAACAGATGTTGTAAGTTCTGATTTGGAGGTTAAAAAGATTGAATGTCTAAAAATTGAAGTAGTTACATCAAGGAAAGAGCTTGAAAGTGTCAAGCTTCAATTAGGTAAAAAACATAAATTTGATCGTAGTACTAATTTATTGAATGAGATGATTGGTAGACAAAAGCATTTTAAGGATCCTACAAGAGTGGGATATGAAGTTGGAAAAATCTCTGCAGAAGAATATAAACTTGAGACAGTGTTTGCTACTATAGATGGAAAGAAGTTTACAGCCAAGAAAACACTAAGAGTGAAGGTTGATATTGGTCACCATATTGCTGCTGCTCAGACAAAAAATAAATGGGTTGATGAAAGGACAAGAAGACCATCAAGATCTCCATTTATCAGGTATAACCACTCTTAATTTCATGGCTATTGCTATTGCTGTAATGCTTATGGACATAAAGCAAGAAATTGTACAAGAAATTTTTGGGTGAATAAAATTCATAATCATGTGAAGAATGCCAAGAGAGGTTCATACATGTCTAGAAAAATTTATTTTCTTTGGTCTAGACAACACTATTATATGTTATAGGTGTAATGGGTTTGGACACAAAGCCTAATGGTGTAAGAAAAGTTTGATAAAGCCTTTTAGGGACTACTTGTTCAAACAAAAGGAAAATAATACCTTGAGTAAGGAGAAGATAAATCCTATACTAGTATGGAGAAGAAAACAAGATTCAGGTGGTGAAAAATCAAAATCAATGCATGTTAATCAAAATTTTTTGTCCAATGCATAAGAACTAGCTTAAAGTCAGGAAGGACTAAGTTTTGTGCATGATGCACAAGGATCTTCTCTTAACATTTAATGGCTATTTGGTTTTAGGGGGAGTAATCCAAAGTTTCATTTTCTATCCCCAAGAAGTCTTAGCATGTAGTGGAACAAGTTTTTGAAGTTTTGGTGTAGTTTGTCTGCTTCATGGACCAAGTGAGTTTGATATCAAAGAACAGTGGTATATCTATGGTCAGAAATATTTTATAACAGAGAAAGTATAGTAAACTGTGATTTTTTGCTGCAATCATTTGATGTACATGACTGATAGTATTCTTCATGATAAAAAATGCTTGAATGTTTTTCATGAAAATATTCATGTCATAATTAGATCTCAGGGTATCAAGTATGTCATCATGTTTTGACAAGATGACTTTGGAATAAGTACTGTGGTGTGTGTAGCAATCAACATAACATTAATTTTATGAATTGATGCTTCAACCCAGGTTTGACAATGACTGAGACTATGTTGTTTTTTAACAACCATGGATAATTTTTGGTGTGATAGCTCTACAAAGTTAGAAGAAACTCTTAGCATAGTGGATGATGTATTTTCATGTAGTAAATGTTGTTGATGATAATAGTATATGCATTGTCCTTCTCAACAAATATGATCTTGCATATTATCAACATTCATGGGATTTATGAATATTGTTTTGTAATAGTGACAATGATGATAGTGGCTCTTTGTTGACATGGTGTTGTTAATGGTGGCATTGCAGTGAAATTTCTCAGTTGTAAATGGTTGGAGCAGTATAGTGAAGTGTATTGAAGTGCTTAGAAGTGAATTGTCATATAGTCACAGTAATTTTTTTCTAGTGACTATGTTAGCATTCTTTGTCCTTATTTGTGCTACTATGATTTCATTCTTATGAAATACGATAGTGTACAATTGCTTTGTCTTCAAGAGAGAGATAGTGTTTTGAATTTGAAGAATACCTTGCATGATGCTCAGCGGCATAGGGAGACAGTGTTATGAGGTTTGGAGTTCCTTTCTTGATGGTATGTATGCTTATCTCTTTGCTTGTGGTGTATGTTTGCATAACACAATGTGGTATATCACTTGTTACACAATGAGAACATTGAGAACAGTGGTTTGTGTTTTGAAAATGTATCTTGATAATAGTGAGATTATTTGACAGTATATTGGCAATATAATTGTTTATCTTAGTATAGTGGACAGTATTTTGGCAAAGGATGGTTATTGCCAATGATACATGGGTGTGTTTGCAGTATTCTTTTTCCTGTAAATGGTTCCTTATGGACAATCTTTCTTGGGGTGTTTAACAATGGTATTCCTTTGTGTTTTTGACAGTAAGTTGATTTTGATCTCACATTACTTTATTTTATGATATTTACATGTTGATATAAGGTAACAACTATTTGTGAGTGACTTGATCACTACCAACTACATGTTGACAATGGTAGTGTGTTTAGGTTTTCCTTGGTGATAGTTACATAATAAGTTGTCTTTTATTTCAATATGCTACTATTGAAAATGGTATTCTTGTCATTTAAGATCTTTGTTCTCAAGGTTGATGATTCTTGATATTATTATTATCTCTTATCAAAATAGTGTCCACAAAGAAAGTTAGCAAAAGATTCTCATGGTGGCATTCAGAAAACAATGGCAGTTGGTATGATAACAAAGACAATATTATGGCTACAAAGATATTATGTTTTGATTATTACTAAAATAATATTCAAATGGATATGTGTTGGTTGGATTCAGTTTTTTTTCTTCATGGCATTTCACATTCTCCTCTATCATTCTTTGTTATTGAGGAAAAAAGGAGGAGAGAAAGTATGTGTTTTTCCATCAAGGACAAAGGGGGAGTTTGTTCGCTTTTAGTTGTTTTGTGGTTTGTCCTTGATGTCAAAATTGATGTTAAAATTAGTTTGATACAATGCTCTTGTATTCAGTGTTTCACACTTATGCAATCACATGATGTTTACAGTTGGTTCATAGTGATGGTGACATATTTACATGTTGATGACTCATGATGGTTTGATGGTTTGATCTTCATGGCATATGATGCTTTACAAAGTTGATTTTATTTGGCACATGCATATCTTATCTTTGATAGGATCTTGATACATGTTGATGTTGATAGTGTTTATAATTCATGTTGACAGGATGCATTCTTAGATTGCTTGATATATGATTTGTAGTTACATGTTACTATTACAGGTCAACAGTTTGCTTTCTCAAAGAGAACATACCACAATGATTTCCACATGTATATTCAGCAGGGATAATAGTAAATTCAAATTGACTAATGCTTGGAATTATTATTCTCTATGATTTCATATCATTTAGCTCAGTTTAGTCATATTCATCTGGCTCGGTTTCTATGTTGTGATTATGATGAAAATTTTGTGCATATCATTTTGGCATTCACAATTTGGCATATTCATTTGATATTGGAATAGTTGGCATAATTACTTGATTGGTATCTTTATTTTTCATTTGTTGGTGCTTAGTTCACTTTGATATGGTTGGCATTCTATTTAGTTCTACTATCTTTGGCTGGACTAATCTTTTGGATACATGTGTAGTTCATGATCAGGTTTTAGTGATATATGGTTGTTTGGAAAAAGTTTCAAGTGATACATCATTGCTCATAGGATTATTCCAAGATCATGCAAGGCTCAATTGATGATCATGGTATAGGTTCTTTGGTTCAGATTGAATAAATAGTGGCACATTTTAATTATGAGAGGTTGCATGGTTCATTTTTTGAAAATTTAATTAATGACTTTACATAAGCCATTTGTGATATATTTACTTCTCACATTATTTTGGAATTTGTGAGAGTTTTGTCAAGCATTATTTATATGGAATATTTATTGTGACCACCGGTTACCTTGAAATATCTATTGTTGGCCAAAATGCATTATGGCTTTGTATAGTATATGGGTCACATGGACAATGACTCATCGATAACAATAATAAAGGTAATTATGTTGTCGATGGTTTTAGACATACACATGGATTTCAAATGATATAGAATATCATTTCATTCAAATTTGACATCATTATGCACTTGAGTTCAGTATTCAATTGAGTGAAGGAATAGCGAAAAAAGAGTTTTGTAATTATCATTTGGTTGAAGGTGAAAGCCTAATCGCCATCCAAAAAATTGCAGAACCAGTATTGAGTTTTGATGAACACTTGTTCGAGCTAGCTGGAATGAAGGAAGGAGTAGAAATGTAGTTGTTTGTCTTGTAGCTAGAAATGAAGGTATTCTTGGTAGATTGTATGAGATTTCTATTGGACATCTAGCCGACATGAAATGAGGTAAAATCTTGATAATATCTTTGTCATTTTGAAATGAAGATTGAAAAATAGTTGTCCAATTTGCAATAAAACAATTATAGATAACTACGTTTTCAGTTTTGGTTACTCAAGTTTGAGCTTGAGATTTTTGATGATTTACACAAGTTTCTTTGCTTATTTAAGCATGGCTTTCTGCCATTGCATGGTTGGAAAATTGGAAAGGGAATTTGTAGAGTTACAATTGTGTTGTAAGAAAAAGAAAAAGAGGGTTTATATTGTATCATATCTTTGATTGCATATAGAGATAATACTCAGAATTTCAGTTGTTTATACATTGTTTACTATTATGGGCTACACTAAAAATTATTGTGTTGTACTCTATTGATATTTTGTAATTGCACAAATATGTAGTTATAAAGTCTTGGTAGTTTACATTGCTATTTTAAAAAATTGCAAAGGATTTGGTGCTCATATGGAAGTTGGTGCTTCATGATTTTTGGTGTTGAGTTGGTGCTCCACCATTGTAACAGAGTTGGTACTCTTTTGAATAAATAAAAGATCAATTTATGAGTGGTTTTTTATTCTCCAAGAGTGTTTTTCCACTCAGGAAAATATTGTGTTATGTGATGAAATTTGTGCATTATTTTTTTCAATCCATGTGCTTAAATGTTTATGTTTCTCATTTCAGTCACATGTCATTGTAAATTCTTTGATACTTGTATAAATGTCTAAATCTATTATAAAAGTGTTCAAAATTATGCATAAAGTTATGTGAAAATAAAGCATTGAAAAATAATTGTTCAAGCAGTATAATATGAACAATTACAATTATGCTTTGACATGGTTAACATCTCTATGATCAGTCATTATGTTGTTAAAGTTTTTTGACCTATCCATGTTCACTCTGCAATTAAAATTGTTACATGAAATTGTTTCAAGGTCTTAGTTCAAGTTATAAGTCAAGTGAAAATTTTATAATACTCTGATTCACCCCCCCTCTCAAAGTATTTCATCTTCCAACATGCATAGCTTCATATTCTTTTATTCCTGATTGTTTTTCTCTCAAATATGATGTGAATTTATTGCCCAATATATAAGGCATTAGTCTAAAACCATTGTGGTTGATATCAAATCAAATAAATAAAAATGTTAATCAATAGTTTAGTAATATTTTTATCCTTCCTATGCATCCATGATTATTAATATAACTAGGGAATTATTCTTAAGTGAATATTTAGTAGATACATTTCATGTGGATCATTCTTGCATAGTTGTATCAACTTATATAGGGGTTTTATGTAATTAATTTTCCTAGACCTAGTAACAATCTTAGGGGTCACGAGAGCAACCAGGTTTGTTTTTGGTTGTCCACTTTATTTGTTTTAAATACTTATTAAGGTGTACCCCTAGAAACACTCTCTTGATTCTAACTTGAGCTTAAAGTGTAGAAGAGATAACCCTTTCATAGAGTTGACCTTTAACCCTCCATGTTTTGCTGATGAACCAGTTCACTTGCATGATAACAAGCATGGCCTTATGAGTGGAATTTCATTCTAGGAAGTAGGAGTTTTGGGATGCTAACATAATGACACCATTATTAGGGAAAGTTTAACTTAGGTATTATCATTCACATCTCCGTAACAAAAGGTTAATAATTTTTATTTTGTTGGGTGAGCTTGATAGCTCATCAAATCATGCCAATAGATTGGCACCATTGTCAGGAATATAAAGGTAAAATAATATTTTGAGAAGCTTACCTAGCATGAAGATATTTGTAGTTATACATAGTTTTTGGGTAAGTTTAGCATCCCATCAACTTATGCGAACAAAATGGTACTAAGAATGATAAGAGTTGATGAGTTGATAATAAATTAAAGACTACATTGGTGGTTGTAATCTAGATTCAAAATGATGTCTTGGAGGCTCTTCTGCTTTAAGGATTTCCTCATTGTTTGAGGTGGTGACTTTACTATAAAAGAATATTTTTTTCTATTTTTTTTCATGTTTCATAAATGAATATCAAGGTTCCCTCAAATGAGGATAAGGTACCTTGTTTTCTCCCAAAATTCAAAGCATGGTTTCTTTCTTACTAAAGAAATAAAAAAGCTATCCTCTCTTTTCTACCATGGATAATTAATTTTAACCAATCATGAATAGTTGGAATGGATGAATTTACCCTATGGGTACTTCATCAAGTTTAATGTATAATTCAAATCTTAGATGCTATGATAGAGCATGCGTCTACTAGTATAATAAGGGTGAACATCCATGTTGTTCATACAACCCAAGAAAAAATAGAAAATAACATTCTAACCCATAAATGTTCATACTTAAAAATATCTCAAGGATAGACAAAATCTATGAGCTTGAAAATAATGTGAAGAAATAAATAAGGCCCTATGATCATAGAGGTACCCTAATATTATACAAAAACAAGTTTCTCCATCCCTTGTGTCTCCACTTCATCCCATTTATAAGTTGCTTGACATTTCTTGGGTCAATTATCAATGGAAAAAATGCAATCTTTAGTCTTCATATTGATTCCAAGGCTTGATGCGTATATCACCTAGAGGGGGATGCATATGCCAATGTATTTTTAGATTTTAGGGAAATATTTTAGTTCAAAGATGAAGACATGTGGATGATATTTTTTTTAGGTCTGTTAGAGCCTTTTTTGGTTTTCTTTCAGGTTCTGGTTGTGTGCCCTTGTTTTTCATTGCGAATCCTTGGCTTGTGAGTTTTATCTTTCATTTTAGCACGTGGGTTAAATGGGCTCCCATAAGGGTTGAGCCCAGCGTGCTAGTTTTCATCTCTTCAGTGGGGCGGCATGTGTTAGGGTTTTCCCTGGCTTTTCTTTTCCCCATTTTTGGGCTTTTAGTTCAGTTCCCCTTTCTCTTTTGCTTGCCTTGGCTTTTCTTTTGTTTTATTGGAGGCGGAATGGATGCTTGAACGAAACTAAAAATTTTCCAATTTTGAAGTTCTAATTCCTGTTCACGCATCCGTCCCAGTTCTGATTTTGCGTGATTGGTGTATCTTTTCCTTTCTGCCCTATGTCGGTCACTGGTCATTTTCCTCTCTGCGTTCTTCCCTTTTTTTTTTGCTTTGTTTCCTTTAGCGGGCGCAGGATCGGAATGAGAACAGGTTTTGGAACCTTTTCAGGGGTTCCAATTTTGGGTTCTATTTTGCTCTTGTCTCCCTTCCTTTGTCTTTTGCGGAGGCGGATCCGAGTTGGGTTTTGGTCTTGGGTGGTCATTTTGGTTTTCATCTCTTCCCCCGCTTCGGCTCCGACTCTGTCTCTTTCCTGGTTCTGGCTTTGACCTTGTTTGGTTCCCGTTCCACTTGCCTTTTGATTCATTGACCTGCCTGGCCGGTGCACCTGCAACTTAAGTTCCCCTCGAGCCCCTTTGTCTCATCGTTAATCGACCCCTTGTTACCATTTTCACCGGCCTCACGTTGCTTTTGTTGTGACCTCTAGCACTTGGGATAACCTCTCGGTGACCCCGTGTTGTCTCCCTGAGGTCTCTTTTCCATCGGCTTGTGTTGGTTGTGTTGGGGAGATGTTTCCCCGACTTTTTTATGTCTCACTGATGGGCTTTTCCCATCGGTGTGTTGGTGTCCACTCGAGGTGAGGTCTTATTGACTCCCCTTGGTCTCCCCAAAATCCTTTTGCCACCCCAGGTGTAATGCCATCAGTGTGAAGTCACAGTGAGATTGCAATGTTATACCGACCGATGGTGAATGGATGTGTTTCAGCAAAAGTCAGGGTTATCGGGATAAGGTCTTAGCGAATATATATTGTTTCCCCGACTAGTGCTTGTGGATGTCTATTGGCGAGACATTCACGTGGTTTCGGTGACTAAGGATGATCGTATCGGCAAAGGTTGTGACTATCAGGGTGGTGTCTCACCGAGTTCTATATGTCTCCCCGACTTGTGCACATGGAACGGTTTGTCAGCGTGAATCAGATGGTCGGGCTAACGTTCAATGATGTCTCGGCGACGGATGCACTTTGGGATCCCATTGGCATGAGTTATGATTTGCGGCAGGAGGTCTTGGCGAATACGATTTGTTACACCGACTGAAAACATAAAGGTAATCTCTTTGGTAAGAGCTAGGGTTTTTGGCGAGAGGTCTCGGCGAGTGACCTTCGGTCTCACCGATGGAACAAAAGGGTCTTCATCGGCATAGTTTTTGTAATGTCTCAGCGACTTCGAGTGAATGAAGGGTCGGTATGACACAATATATTCTACATGAGGTTTCCCCGATGACAGTATGCTATAGCGACATTCATAAGGGAGAAGGTTGCATCGGCGAAAGAAACATAAAGTCATAGCGACATCGCATAGGGGGTTTCTTTCAAAGGCTCTTCAGTGAGAGTTATTTTCTTCAGGGAGATGTCTCCCTAACCATTGCCTGTCTTGTCGATTGTGTTGGCCCCTCGATATAACATGTTCTCTTCGGCCAAATGTCTCCCCGAGTTCCTTCTGTCTGGCCGATATGCTCGGTGACTTCGGTGTAACTATTTTTGTCACCTGGAGGTCTTCCCGACACCGCTTTGTCTTTCTGACAATGGTGGCCTATTTCAACGGTCCAATGATATTCAAACAACAACCATCCAATCTCGGTGATTGACGACAGAGATTCAAACATGCGCGTGGCTAGGGTTTGGAGGGTGTCTGCGCATGAAGACTAGAAGCCTGGAGCATTCATGGTGACATGACTCTAGGACAAGGACGACATGGATTGAGTGTGGACGCGTGGATTTTGTGGCAGATTTGGTGCAAGTTGATTGATCTTTGTTTGTGTGGGAATGACTCTCCTGACAGATATCCAACCAGAGGCATTTATGTGACCAGAGAAGTTGTTGAAGGTCACTGCGAGGGTTTTGATTGGTCATAATGCAGTTGGGGTCTGACATGGCATGTTGATGTGGCTCTGAGTTGGATGGCGTTCCCTGAACTGTTTAAAAGGAATTTCTGAATCATTTGTAAGGGTCTTCAGCCAGATACTGAAATAAGAACAAAAAGAGCACTAAGTCACAGAGTTAGGTTTTACTAGATTTTGAGGTCTAGGGTTATATTCTGTAAATTGTAAGGTTCTTGGATGCATACCAGAACCCAAATGTATTTGTTTAGGTCTTTGAGTCTCTCCTTTGGATTGTACATTTGAATTGTTAATGAAACTGATCAAGGATTATTCCATTAGCCTTTGTAATACTTTCTTGCATTGTTTGTTTTGATACTAGCCCTTGTTCAAGGAATAGGTTAAATTGCTTTCATCATCTCAAAAATTTATATGTATGATTGAAGGATTTGATAAGTAGTCTTTAAGATCTGATCACTAGCTGTGGGATTAATAAGGTTAGTTTCACATAGGCTTTATTTGTCCAAGTAATCATTCCTTCTATTTGCATATTGTCTTGACTCCTAGCCCAATGGATGTGGCACTAATTTGATATATGCTATTTGTCTTTAGGGTTTTAGTTATCTTGCTTAAGAACATTCATTTTATTTAATCAGTCTTATTTGATGTCTTTCCCTACCTCCTAGTTGCTGCAAGTACTGTGTTACTGAGAATCAAAGCCATATTTGAGGTTCTCAATACTTGGCATCAGGAGTCATCTGCTATAAAAAGCAATGTTTGGTCTTCTTTGAGGCATTGTGTGGGTATACTCGCCTTGGTTCTGCAGAGCCTATAGTGCAGAAGATATTTTGATCTTGTCAGTTGGTCCAGGTCCTCTGAGCTGCCCTTGATTGGAGTTGGCTACTCCATAGGTAGAATAGGAGACCAACCTGGTTTACAAGAAAAACAACCAACAAGGTCATTAAAGGGAAGTAAAAGAAGTAGTATAATGGTTTCCTTAAGAATTCTTTTGCTTCTTGAAATCATCTTGTGGTTATATTTGAAGAGGAATTCTCTTTGTATTTATATTGTCGATTAAAATCCTTAAAGCTCTCTTCGGGTGGTCATGGTTTATTTTGCATCAGCCCTAGCCCATGCCTCATGTGTTTGAATATCTCTGAGCCCCTTTTGAAGTGCCTTCACTTGCTTTCTCCATGTTTCCGTTGTGTTCTCCTTGGAAGGTTTTCTTCCCTTGCTTCTCTATCGAGCCTCACACATTCACCACGTGTCAACAACACATGCCTTTGAGAGCCCTCTCTCCTTTTCTCTTCCTCTAAGCTCCACCTACATACCATGTTGCATCAATTTGTGGGAAACCTTTTGGCAAGCCCCACAGTCAATGCTTGAAATGAAGACTTCTCCACGTGTCTTCTCTATGGGGAATTTGATCACAAGGAAGGAAATAATGAATATGATGCCCCACCCTTTCACCACGTGTCCTAACCAACTTTGTGGGTGGGAAACACGTGTCTTCATGGAAATTTTGTTTCTTTCACACTAGGACCACACTCATCATTTGCTAAGGGGTGCATCTTATTCAAAGGCAATTGCATGCTATGTTTCAAAATATTTCTGTTACAACGGCCTAGAGAATCATTGTGATAGACATTATTGCTCATGCATGGGAATCTTTTTGGTTACTGGCTCTCTCGTGGTGGGTGATCTATATATACTACTTCGACTCTTGGAAAAAGGGTTCAAAAATCATAGAAAGAAGTAAAAAAAAGATTGTATACCTTTTTGTATTAAGACTCATAGACTGTGCCATATTGTTCAGCCTCTCTGTTTCTTAGTTAATGAACAAGACATTATACTATGTTGTTTCTTGTACTTAGTATTTTTTCTGCACGAATTCTATAATCTTAATATAAATTTGTTGATTCAGCTCATGTCTTGAACTCTTGTTGTTCAGTAAATGTGCATGTAATTTTTTTTATGTTATTTGATAGACTTCTTAGGTTTTTCATCTATGCTTTATGTTATTTTTGGACATGCAGATTGTTGAATGGGCCCTTAAATCTCATCTTAAAGGAAAATTTACCATGCCCATACTTAACTCTTAGCACTTTTCCTTAGAATAAACTTTATTTTATATATCTACTTCCTTTTCCCATTCCAAACCCCCCAAATAGAGAAGGAGCCAACTTCTTTAAAAACTAGGAGGTTACTTAGTTTAGTGCAATTGGTCCCCCCATTAACTGAGTTTCCCATAAGGCTATTTGCCTAGCAATTTTAGGCATCAACATATACCTTGCTACTCTTGTCAAAGAATTATAAATCATCAAGTGGAAAGAGAGAGAGAGTCCATCATGGAATTCAACCATAAGTTTTTTTGTTTCTCTTTCAAAGATCCCAAAAGAATTCAGACCTAACACACCTACCTATATTGATATTTTTTGGGTCCTATGATGTTAATCTTGGTTTTGTTTTGTAGGAGTTAATTATGAACTATCAATACTCTAGGAACACCTACAAGACCAAAATAGCTTCCACAAGAGAAAAAGTGGAAAGAATAAATTGCTTAATAATGTATGCAAAATTAAAAGATTGAATAATTAAAATCTAAATGAGAGGCCTTTCTTGTAAGTTGGGGGGTAAGGTGAGAGAGAGGATTAGACAAGACTGTGACATCTATCTTAATCCTATGTTATGACACAAAAACCTTGAAAACTATTAAATGACCTAGGTAGCCAATATTGAATAAAAGTAAAAAAATAAGATATGATAAGGTCTTATCTAGACAACCAAGACTCCTAGAAGATCACCTAGGACCTAAGTAAACTTAACATGTGAATATGTCCCCCTCACTAGGAATTATCTAGGTACAAGATATTTATTCACACCAACACCCCCCTCAAGTGCAACTTAGGGAGTACATTATTATGCAAAGATGCAAAAAAAGAAAATGATAATTATGGGTCTCGATTACATGACCATGTTAGGTACCCATGTACAATGCAATCTCTCATAAATGAAGAGAGGAAGAAATTCCTATGGGACAAAACCCCTTTCCAAAAGAGAGAAAAAACAAATAAATATGGTGTATGGAGGACTCAATGACACCCCCAAGGAATAAACCATTGTGTATATATAATAAATGACCTCCCACAAGAGGGAAAAAGAGATACAAGATATCCCCCCATAATGAATAAGCTCTAATACCGATCAAGAATACCTAAAAACAAATTATGATCCAATTCCTACAAACAACAAATCTTCCCTTAGGAAGAAACAAATCCATAGGTTGATGAAGAATCCACTTTATGTTGAAAGGATCAAGGTTGAAGTATCAAAAATTATGTCTCTAAAAGTTTATTAGGAGTCTCCAAGATTGAATAAGCCACAACATAATCATGGTCAAACTCAACCAAGAAACATGAAAAATAAAGGGAATAAGGAAAACCATGAATTTAAATCTCCAAAGTCAAAGAAGATGGGATAACAATTGTGCTAAAATTATCATCAAAGAGGAGAGAAACCCCCTTAAGTGTGTCCTCCAAATCTGCAGTATGAGACCACAAACAAGTTAGAAATCCCTATCAAATATTCAATCCACAAAGCAAGATTTGAATAACTTTGATCATCTTGTTGTATAGAAGCACTAAAAAATGAAGAAGTAGAAGGTGGAGGAGTAGAAAGCTCAACACTAGTCTCTAGAATACCAAGGTTTAGATGACCAAACTTCTCCTCACAAACATGATTCACACTTGATGAATGAGTGTAAATATCAGTCAAAGGAACATTATCATCAACAAAAAAATGGGTTAATGAATACAAATGAGATGAATGATCAACCATCCTGATAGCAATGATCTCTCTAGTCTCCAAGTCCCTTATGTATGCTCTATTAGGAGTGAAATTAATTATTTTACCTTGTCAACTATGGGTGATTTGATAAATAGAAATGATATTAGATGACAAGGAAGGAACACAAATTAGATCATGAAAATTTCCTTCTCCTATGTCAATAAAAATCTTCCCACACACCATATATTTTTTGTTACCTATCAAAATATTAGGTGAATTACAAGGGCCAAAAAGAAGAGAATTCCCATAGATGATGCCATATGATGAGTTTCCCTTGAATCAAGAAGCCATGTTTCAAATTTGAGACTTGTAGAGGCCAAGATTTTTTGTCCTTGAGCATTTTCTATAGTCTAGTTGTATCTCCTACATTCCCTAACTAAGATAATGAAGTTGTTGTGGATTGAGATGTTGAAGAGTAAGAAGAAGAAGACATGGATGAGGGTAGAGGAATGTTGTTCTTCTAAAGAAGGTGTGTTAGTTCATCAATCTTCTTATTATAACATCCATGCTCATCATGTCCCGTCCTTTTGCAATATGCACATTTCAAGTTCTTTTTAGATGATTCCTCTTTAGAAGAGAGAGTGGACACACGAGTGCTTTAAGAAGGTGAACCCTTACCTTGCTCATTAGACTTGGGATCCTTATTATGCTTCTTACCTTTGCCACATAAAGCCTTTGTATCTTTTGCAAGAAGAGCTTGAGAAGTAGAATACTTCAATTTTACCATGTGTGCCAACTTGGCTTGTTCCCTTGTGATTTGAGCTAAAAATTAATCAAGATAAGGAATTTTATATACATTTCCTAGAGCATCCATTGTAGCATAAAATGGAGAAATAAGATTGAATAATCAGGAATAAGCTTAGCAAGAATAGAAAGAATCAATTTTTCATCCTCTTTGGTGACCAAACAATCAGATAACTACAATATAAGAGAATTGAGGTTAGAGAAGAAGTCTTGTATATTATCAAAATCTAAAGGATTAAGAATCATAAGTTCATTCTCCAACTTAAATTTCCTCATTTTATCTAGCTTACCAAAGAGACCCTCTAAGGTAGTCCAAACATCATTAGGATGAGTACAAGATACAACGTGATATCTAAGATCTAGAGAAATGGATAAAATTATAATACTAAGGGCTTCATCCCTTCTATCAAACCATTTTTTTTATGTAGCTCTTGAGGGTTCTATATTTGTGCCAAATGTGATTCTTTGCAACTTCAATTTTAACAATAAAACCTTCATTTGTGATTTCCATTCATGATAGTTATATGGAGTTAGAAGTTCAACTTTAGGAAAATCCATGATAAAATCAGAAAGTACAATATAGAAACAACAAATCGCCCCTCACAATACAAAAAATAACCCCTTTGTGCCAAATAAAATGCCACTTTTAGGAAAATTTACAAGTTATGCCAAAGCACCAATTTGGCTTCAAACTAATTTTTTGAAATTTTGGAAAAGAAAATATTAAAGATATCAAGTTTCCACAATCCATCAAGTAGTTGCAATAAAATTTATGGATTTGATTATGCAAAAAGTGCATGCATAAACATAAAATTCTCTTGAATACCTTCTTGATGCCACAAGAATGGGGAAAAACATAGTTCAAAGAAAAAACATTATGAGCTTGGAGGCTAAAAAGAAAAATTTGACTTCAAGCTAGAAAAATAGGTATCAAACAACAAAATTATAAAAAATAACCTACACCATTGGAAAACTGATAAAGCTTGCTTTCTAGCAATATTTCGTTTTCAAAATTTGGTCTCCTAGATCAAAATTTATTATAAAATGAAAAAAACCTATTTTAGGGTCTGAGGGATCAAAATTCAGCCCTCAAGGACTTATCATGTGACTACCCACCAGATTTTTAAGTGTCTATAGGTTAAAAAATTATATTGCCACTTGGGTGATGATGAGGTGGTGTCCCAATGATGGAGGCTAGTGGCAGTTCTATGATCGATTAGGGAGTTAAGCCCCCCCCACGCGTTGGATAAGACCACGAGGTTTGCTAAACCAAAACCAATCGCTCGATGGCTATATTAAATTGTAGTTTTATTTTTAAAATAAAATAAATTTTTAATAATTAAAAACTATGATTTATACCTAATGTGACATGATAGTGACCAAACTTGAAAACTAATGTGATTACACTAGTAATGACATAGATTAAGTACAATCTAGAGAATATCCACCTGAATATGCTCGATTCTATCGATAAACTCTATAGGTTGCGACCTAACATCGTACAACAGAGTTGTGTGGTATAGATTCATATATTCTATATGATGATGAGAAATAAAAAATTTGATGCCCTAAGACAAAAGTGCCTAATTTTTATGATTTGATGGTTGATCTTTATGTTTTCAAGCCTTTTGAATGTGATGGTAGATCTATATTTGGCCCAAAGTGCCTAAAAATTCAGCTACCTCCTAGATTTGGCAACTTTAACCCTACTTGAAACCCTTGTAGATCAAATAAAACATAAGAAAATTTGATGAGATAAAAAGGAAAACTTGAATTTATTTGATTATTTGGATTCAATTGCGAGGTCCTTGAAACCCCAAAATATACCTTGCAAACTATTCAACCCAAGATGAGTCCTTAAGATCTGGGAAGGAATCTGCAACACTAGAGCTCTACTACCTTTTAGGAGTTAATTGTGAACTCCCAACACCCTAGAAATAGTTGCAAGACCAAAATAACTTCCACAAGAGAGAAAGTGGTAAGAATATCTTAATTGATAATGGATGCAATATTACAAGATTGAATATGTAAAATGTACATGAGAGGCATTTCTTATAAAGGAAAGGGCTAATCCCTTTTTATTTATTGCCGATCCACCCAACCATTAATATTTCCCTTTTGGGAAAAAACCCCATGTACTTTAGGCACAACGGTCTTCCTTCCAAAAGTATCCAAAGGAATTTTAAATTCCTTTATTCCACCTCTTGTCATACATTAGGAATATAGGACAAGAAATGCCTTTATGACCTTGATCCTCCATATATCCCCATGGTACCTTTTGAGGTACCATCTCCCTCTCAAGCACTTACATTGTGACACATGTTACAATCCTATGGCTTGAGAGATATCCCTCACATCTCCTCTTGTGATGCCACTTGGTAACATATCATGAGTTGAGATGTCTCAACCATCCCTAGCACTTGATCTTTTTCCAATCAATCCTAGCCCTCCATCCATCATTCCTCACTTCATATGCCAAAAACCTATTTATTTTTTAGGATCTTACAAATTAGAGCAATTTAGTAGTGTTATGTTACCGAATTTTCATTAAACACATATCCAAATTGATCAACCAAGGGAAATATATGCATCAAGAGCTACAACATAGCAGGGTTTCATTGAAATCTATGGATTTTTGGACTCTCTATTGCCTTAATCTAATTGTTTCTTTGAATCTTGTGCTTGTTTTTTTTTTATTACAATTTCCATCCACTTTGAGCATGAAATTCCTTGCACAAATACATTATTAATAGACACAATTAATAATATTTCTATACCAAATATAGGTTTCTTTAATGTTATGATGGATTATAATTTAGTATGAGTTGTGTTGTTATTCCTCTTCATATTGCTTCAAAGTAATGCCATATTTATTACATAGCATTCAACTTTGGATAATTTTCACCTTCTTATCATATGTTATTGGTTAGATATTATATATGATGTACCATTTATTATACATCAATCTCTTCAGTTAATGTATGATGTCCAATTTTTCACAATTTCACATTATCTTTTCATTCTTTATGTGTGGAAAGAACTTTAGTACCATATATTTCTTCAATAAAAAAAAAAAAATTCTCCACATGAGAGTACAAACACCATGTTTGATATATACCATGATTATGTGGAGTGGAAGGCATTTAACCATACATGATATCCATCACTTTCTATCTACCCTATTATTCTAGATATTCCCATTCTCTAGCTACAAAAATATAATTTTCCATATGTGCTTCCTTCACTAACAATGAATTCTTTCTCAACATATTCATTTCATAGAATCACCACCATTTCCATGAGGTATATTTAGACCAAGGAATTGAGGACCTCCACCTCCTTTTTATCTTAGGAATAAGACCCCTTCATCTTCACCATCAAGATCCCCACTATCTTTTCTTATCCACCTCACTCATCTACAACTATTACCTATCCCTTCTATGCCTCAATTTTTCTCCATTATTCCACCTTGATACCCATCTCATCCACTTTCCCTAGCTAGAAAGAAACACAATTTTATGTTTTGATCCTTTTCCCCTACACCATAATATTGTTGCATGCTTATTATTGTAGTACCATCCACTCCCCTACCTTCGATTGCTACACCTAATGTGCATCCCTTTGTAGCTATAATTGCTTAAACTTGATGAATTTTTTTCCTCTAAATATAAAATCGCACTTCATATTTTCACTAGGATGCTCTAAAATTTGAGCCACTTGCAAAACCCAATCATGTAAACATAGAGAAACCACCAATTGTAACTCAATTTTTTTAAATAAAATGCTGGTGAAATTAAATTTAATCCTACCTATCTCAATACTTCAAAGCATAATGTTGCAACCAAAAAATTTGCAGTCCGCTCAAATATAGTTCACTCAAAGCCTAGAAACCAAAGTTCTCTCACATACTCTCAAATTAGAAAAATTGGACTAGAATACAAAATCATGGCTTTGATACCATGCTATATTTTGTAATAGGTAAAAAAAACCAAGACCTAATGCCATATTAATAGCTACAACACTAATCAAGACTAGATAGTAAGTTGAACAATGTTATTTACCATTAAGTAGAGAGAAAATTATTCAATTAAGATACACAACAAACTAGATACCTAGATCACTACATAATAGAGGGTGAGTGAATATTAGAATAAATTAAAGGAAATCCTAGGCGAGTGCATTTATAATTAATATAAAGGAGGATGAAGGTAGAATATGAAGAGACACCATTCACTTCGCTCACCATTATTGAGCCTAAATGAGCATACCTGATCAAGTTAAACTAAGAGTAGGAAAATACATAATAAACTAATGAAAGAGAATACAAACCTACAAAATTAGTAGTTATATGGCCTTTGAGACAGTTTATTTTCACAACCTCTTATTAAATCTAATTTAATGGCTCCAAGCCATATCATTTATTATTTTGTACTCTTGAGCCACTTTTATGAATCACCTAGCAATAGAATCATATCTTCTCCTTTCCTACATAGGAACCTCTCCTCTTTGTCTAAATAATATTTACACTCTCTCATATTTATTTTTATATGAATATATCTCTTTAAATATCCTTATAGATAGTTTTTTTCTCCTATTCATGTAGATGCCTTCTTTTCTCAATATTTGTGCAAAATTTCTCTTATGTATCTACATAGATACTCTTCTTCCAAGTTTATTCAAGGTCTTTCTTTCTACAGTTAGATTATGAACATGATACATTGACACTTGATTTTATAGAACATGATTTCTATGACATACTTGTATTGTAGATTATATTCCTTGGGCATACTTATTTTGTAGGTTGTGTTTCTCTAACATATTTATTTTGTAGATTCTATTTTTAGAGTAGGATGACCTTTTGGAGTAGGATGACCTTTTGTTCAAACATGTTACAATGTATTATTTTTATAATATCCAAACATATTATGTTTATACAATTTACTTTCAACACTTATTTACTTTAGTGTAACGTTATCACAAACTAACATGACTCCACTAAATAAGGATAAAATGTCAAGTAAACAAATAAATAGCTTATAATTTCTAGCCTATGTGTTGCACTTATTGTAGTTTCCACCCATGTAGCATGGTTTATGTTACATTAAACTTGTTTCCTAAGGATTATCCCTCACTAATTCCTAAATTTCAACCTTGGTTCATTCTGCCCTATTTTTATGACCTTTTCTAATTCTATTTAAAATTAGATTATATTGTAGTCATGGAGTTTTCCCATGATCATAAACTCATCATTGATAATCAAAAACTTTAAATATAAACCCTAACTCCATAAAATTTCTACTAGTGGCTTTATTTTCTATATATAAGCTCACATGAATTTATTTTATTGCTTATCTATCTTTTTCTACTCTCTCTAATATCTTGGATTTTCCTTTTTTAATCTCTCTTCCATTTTCGTCTAGATTCATTATTATATTTCATCCCTTTTTAAGATAATTATTAAATGAATCCCTCATAATCTTGGTTATAGTCTCAATATTGATAATCCATCTCCCTGTCTATCAAATCTATTAAATATGGATCTCTAGAAGACATACTCAATTCCATAATCATAGTAGCATCCCTACTCTAGAATCAATCCTCAATTCCCATATTAATATTTATTGTCTATCATATAGTCTATTCAACTATATAAATAAGGTTTTAATCCTTCTATTTTCTTTAAAACATCCCATGCAATATTGTATTTTTTCTTTCAACACTCGATTCATTAATCTAATGAAAGAACACATTAGTATTCAATTAGAAAGAGTGGAGTAATATTTTATGAGTATTTATTCATTTTACTCTTTTCTATCTCATTTGAGTAAATAGTTATACTCTTATTGTATTTAATATACTAGAAATAAAATTTAGAAAGCTATAAATTTCACTTATATTATGTAATTTAGCTTAATTTTTCCTTATTTCACATTCTATGCATCTTATCACATTTTTTTATCATGTGGGAGAAATTAATTTGGCATGCACTTTCATAGTCATATTCTACATAGTTCTACTCACATGATCTAACCATGTTGTAAGAGACAACTTACCACATTGGGGGACATCATGCATTATGCCTTTGCTATTATATTATGTGCTCATATGACCTATCAATTTCATAAGAGACACTAGGGACACCATAACCTTCTTCTCTATATCAATTACATGATAATGTTTGATCTACCATCTACCGAGATCTCTATTACTAAGTTAGGGTTCTAGTACCTCCCTTAAATTACATGTAATCATACTCTTGGGTGCCACATTAGGCACATGTTGTTATCCTAGTGTCCAATGTACTTAAGCATGTGTTTTCATGGTCATTGAGGGACACATCATCATTTTTCATGTATAATGTTGGGGGCAACCTCATTTCTTGATGATATTTTGAACCCATGTTCTTACTTTTGTCACTAGAATTGTACCCTACCTAAGTTTGATACTTAACTATCCTATGAAACATGGGATCATCTTCAAGTTGTGGGTAACTTAAATAGTGAAGATGATCCTCTAGAGAGGGTTGGTTCTCTTGATGGACCTCCTCTATACTATTGTGGAAAAACAATAGAAGAGAAACTATAAATGAAAATATTAACCCTATGAGGCGATGCACCAAATGATTTAAGATCTATAATATTACTTTACCACACAAATTCCTAATTACTCTACTAGTACTCACACAGCTCAATATTTCTCATGCTCATATATCAATATTTCATACGAAGTTCAATTTTTTATAACTTTAGAAGGATGACTAGAATTATTTTCACAACTAAAATATATTAACATCAATAACACAACCTATTTCCTATATGAGACATGATTTTATTGCTTAAAGGTGTTGGAATGAGACAGCATACTTGAGGATTTACATATATAATCATAGAAATGTATATCAATCATTCATGTACACACAATGAAATAACTACCAAGAAGGAAAAATCACTAAATTCTATTGAAAATAAGGTGCTTCTACAATTGCATACAAATATGAAAAAAGTATTTCTTTAAGTTATAATGATGCTTCTTGATTGAAAGAACCTTTAGAGGTTACAATGTGAAAAAAAAGAATAATCAAGAACTAACTACTAAACCCTGAGTGCTTAGGCTTTATACAAATCATCTTTATGATAATTGAACTTTCCTTCAATGCTACGTGGACTACTTTTTAGTCATTCAAATCATGTAGACTATGTATAGAGTAGCTCTCCCGACTTCTAATCTTTATTTAATCTGCATGGTCCCTAAAATCTACTTCATCTAATTATAATGACTAAACTTCACTGTGTATTTATGAGTGTTGCTTTCTCCATGGGTGTTCTTAGGACTCTCAGGCTTGTAAAGTGGAAAAAACCTCTCCTTTTAGGTTGAAATTCACCTTAATTATTTGTTTTAATGCCTCTGTGATATCTCTAAAAATGTAGAATAAAGGTTGGCACAAAATCCATAACAAGATTCAGTCATGAATTATAGATAATGAAAAAAAGGGTTTGCAAAATGATAAGGAATGCATGACATTATTTCTAGCATGAAAATTTGCATTCAAAATTTCCCCTGTTGATCAAGGGTTTCGTTTGGCTTTTGTAGATACTAGAAAAATGCCATCCTTGGCCATTATTGGCTTTTAAATTTGGATTGTAGATCTCTGAGCTGTCATGGAAGAGTATCAATTCCTTAAATTACCTTGCCTTTTTTTGAAAATATTTGAATATTCTCAACCAATAATAATGTGCCATCTCTGAGTCAAAGGTATGTGTCATTAGAGGTGAACCCACTAAAATGTCTTTGAAAAGATATTTTGACATCACTAGACACGTGTTGTTACTACACTCTTTCGTTGTTTGAAATTAGGCCCATCACAAAGAAACCACAATCTCGTGAAAAACATGAGAAAATGACATGTGTCAACCATTATGCAATTTTGCTACTTGAAACTTAATCCCCCTTGAAATGCTCATGGAATCACAAAAAACATGCCATGTGTCACCTTTTTGCACTTTTGCATTCAAAAAAGGGACCCATCATAAATAATCCATGGACCCACATAGTCAATGAAAATCTACCACATATCACCCTTTCAACATCTCCACTGCTTAATTTGTCATTTAATGTAATCACTCTTGCAGAAATACGAAACCAAAGAGAAGTTGAAAGATGTCATATTTTCTATAATCCCATGACCCAAATGGGACCCTCAATAATTCTATGAGCTTATGTAAATCGTACCACATGTTGTTTCACGCTTTTGCAGCTAAAAATGTCATTCTTTGAAAATCTTGTAGGCTCACAAAAACATACTTGATAGGTGTCAAGCTATTTGTACTTTTACCTTCAAGAACTGGGTCCACCATGAAAGCCTTGGAGGCTTGTAAAATGAGCCATATAGTGCCACATGTTGACATCTCATAGTCTTGTGCCTTGAAATTTTCTTGGACTCACAAAAACATGCCATGTGTCATCTTTTCATGCTTTTATGGCTAAAAATTGGCATTCTTTAAAAACCTTACGAGCTCATAGAATCCTAACTACTAGGTGTCAAGCCATTCACACTTTCACGCTTGAAACCGAGCCCTCCTAGAAAAATATTGTGGGTGAGTGGAATTGATTAGATGCCTCCACATGTCAACCTTTCCATACCGCCATAGCTGAAACTTTCCTTAGTGAAAATGATTCAATGGACTTGCGAAATCCATGACAGGTGTCACTCTTTCTACAATCCCATGTTTTGAGATTTCTTCAATATAATATTACCTACAAAATTACAGAACTAGAAATTACAAAGGGACAAAAGATGGCAGGAGCGAAAATGGAAGTCAAATTCAAACTTTTAGACTTTGTGTCCAAAATATGAAAAAGGTCTAAAGCCTCAAAAGAAGAAATGGTTGGGGTCAGAGATGGAAAATATATTTAGACACTTTGATAAAAGGTTCAAAAGTTTGATCAGGTTCTTAAAGTTTGAAAAGACCATAGAATAAAAAATGGGAATGGGAGTTAGGAATGAAAATAAAAAATTGGATTTGATGAAAGGTGCAAATGTCCAATTACGTCATGAAAGTTTGAAATAATAAAATTGAGGAAAGGAAAAGGAAAAGGAAAAATCAAGAATGGGAAACTAGAGTGGACCTAGTCTTTAAACCAAGTGTTTGTTTAGGATCTGAAAACCCAAAGGGATTTGAAGGGAGAAAATGAAGGTGAGATTGAGGAATGGAGGTAGACTTGGACTTTTTTCCAAAGTGTCCATTCAAGACCCAAAAGTTTGAATGGCTCTAGGAAGAAAAATGAAAAGAAGAAGGGACAAAAACATCTTTTGAACACCTTTGCATTATGGGTTTTCTAGTACAACTTGGCAAGGAGATAATATAATTATCAGAGGTCTTTTTGAGCATGATAAACTATTTTGGGATCTATCATATCATTTTTTTATTGATGGGTCATGCAAGAAAAGAAGGGTGTCACAAAGTGCCAACATTTTGGAAACCTATATAGGATGATTGTCTACTAATTATGGGATCTAGGGGCCTTATCAGTCCATTGGGCATAGAGTCATAATAGGGATTGTAAAAAATAGATTTCCTCAGGAATAAAACATGTGCAAGATTGCACTTGGAGGAAATAAAAATGTGCTTCAAGCACTTATTTGACATGACCAACCTATCCTATTATATTACAAGTGTAAATCACCACTTCAAAAGCAATGCTTGAGATGAATCTCATTGATTGGGATTTGTAGCTCTTCTTTGTCTAGTTTAGATAGTTGAAAGGAATTATGCATCTTGCAACCTTTTATCACAAAAGGGCCACTCCACATGGCATCAAAATTAGTGTGATTTCCAAGACTGCTCTTTAGTTCATCCCTTTTTAGGACCACATCTCCTTCATTGAAAAATCTTGGAACTGACTTCTTCTCAAAAGTCTTCTTCATTTGTGCATGATGTTACTCTAAATTTTTATTTTCTTGTATTATTTTTTCTTCCAATTTTATAAGCTTAGCAAGTCTGATTTCTATTTGCTCTTCCTCCATCAATTCTAGCTCTTTGATGAGGCTAAGTGTTGGAAGTTTAACTAAAATAGGTATCCTTACCTCTTTTCCATACACAAGTGCATAAGGTGAATTACCTATTTACCTCTTAGGAGTTATCCTATCAACCCATAAGACTAATTTTAGTTTGTTATGCTAGGCTCTCTGACTATATTCTATTTTTATTTTGATGATCTTAATCAAATTTTTATTGGTACATTCAACTTGTCCATTGCCTTGTGGTTAATAGTTGGATGAAGAATTCAAAATAATATCATTTTTAACAACCCAATCTGTTATCTTTGTACCTAAAAAATCTAAAGCATTATCTGAAATAATGGATTCAAGAGTTCCAAACTTGGTAACCAAATCTTCATACAAGTTTAAGACCGAGTTTTCATTTTCTTCTTTCAATGCTACCTCTTCTATCCATTTGGTAAAGTAATTAGTTTCTCTTAGTATCCATTTGTGTCTTGAACTAGAGGGTGGGTTTAAGATCCCAATAAAATCAAAACCTCGCTTCATGAAGGGTTGTTCAACCTGAATTAGATGTAATGGTAAGGTTGTTGGCCTCTATTTTCTTACAAATATAGTACACTTTTTGCAACTTCTTACCCATGTATGTGAATCCTTATATAAACTAGGCCAAAATTAACCATATTTCATTACGTTAAGGGCCATTGTTCTTGGTACAAAATGACCACAAGAGGTCCTATCATGGAATTCCTCAAGGATTTTTCTAGTCTGACTAGATTCAACATACACCTTAACAACACACCATTAAAATCTCTTCTAAACAAGGTTCCATCCAAAATGAAAAAATGAATTGATTTCAATCTAAAATATCTTCTTTTTGCATTGTTTAAACCTTTATGAAACTCAATTTTTTGAAGATAATGCATCATTTCATGTACCCAACTTGAAGGAGAAGTTGGGGCAACAATTTGATATTCATTATTATGCACAAGAACAACTTATTTTTCTACTTATTTGTTATTTTCTATTTTACCAATAATCTCTTCACAAAAACCTTTGCCTCTTACCATCTTAGCAACCTTTACCTCCACATCATATTCCATGGCTTTAGTTATCTATCTAGATCTTTTATCATTTAATAGCAAAAAAACTTTGGCACTTGGATGAGCAACCATTAACTATATCTTATTATTTGAAACTAAATTACTGAATTTTTAAGGCTTCTAATCACAAATAATACATGTTTATAAAAAAAAAATACCTTTCTTCATATCCCTCCAATACTTGGCTAAATAAAGCAATGAGTTGTTCTAAACCTTCTTCATTCTGCTGCACTAGCATGGATGAGATTGTGCCTATGCTTCTAAAACCATACAATATGAAGTATTTAAAAAAATCAAGATTAATGAGTGTAAGTGTAGATGCTAAAGCCTCCTTAATCTTAAAAAAAAATCTCTTTCCTTATTTCTTCCAATTGAAAGAAATAATTTTCTTTAACTTAATTGTTAATGGCTTCATAAGATAAGCTATATCAAGTATAAACCTTCTCACAAAATTTATTCTACCAAAAAAACTTTTCAAACCCTTTTTATGACATGGAAAAGGTAGAGCTAGTATAGCACTTATACTCTCAGAATCAATGGAAATTCTTTTTTTTGATACCACATAGACAAGAAGCTTACCCTCATGAATAGAAAAGATACTCTTCTTTAAATTAAGTGAAATATCATATTCTCTACACCTCTCAAAAAATTTCCTTAGATGAATGAAATTTTATTAGCATCCTTGGAAAAATAGTGATATCATCAAGGTAAATCAATACTATTTTTTTTATTAATCCTTGGAAGGCCATGTCTGTGGCCCTTTGTGGTGCAGGGGCACCATGATGGTTCAAATTTGCAAGTTTGGTAGATAAGTTCCTTTGATAGTTTTAGATGTTTTGAGTCTTTGGGTTAGGAAAATAAGGTCATAATAGACCATACTTAATGTTATTTGGGTCATTTGGTCAGTTTGAGTTCATTTTTGTAATGTTGTCAAAGTGTTGTTGTGGAAAAGTGCAAAAATTGTAAAATAGAGAAATTCAATGGTCATTTCAAGTTCAAAAGTTGGTTTTGTTGGTTGAGTCAGTTAAGTTGGGTGTATTTTGGATGAAAAATCTTAAATATGCCTCTATAATTTGAGGAAAGGTTGTTTTTGAAGTTTTGAGTGAAGAAATTCATTAAAAAACTCTTAATTTTTTGTGTTTTTCTAGAAAATCTATTGCTCTCTTGATTTGTATAGCACGTACAATTAGATTTTGAAGAAAAATTGCATTGAATTCAATGGAGGATTGAAGTAGCTTTGTTTTGGTTTAATTTTTCAGCATTTTCATTAAGATTTGTGGTTTTTATAAGCTTTTTATTGTAGGCGGGTTAAGAACCCTATTTTAAGGGTTTGAAGGCACAAAAAATGGATTGAACACCCATTCCACCATTAGATATCTTTGTAACTTGGTGGAATTGGGGAGTTACGGTAGGATTATATGTCTATCAAGTTTTTTTGAGCAAGGAGGGTGTTTAGATGAATTTTAGACATTGCCCTAGGTGGGTTTTCTTGAGTTTTTGTTTGAAAATTGATGGCTAAGTATAGGAGTTTGGTAAAGTTGCATTGTTGAAGGTTGGGTGAAGGTTTGTAAAGCTTGTGCAGGAATATTGTGACATGTTTGAAGTGGTGATATGGTTAGTAAAGGTCTAGAGGTTGGATTTCCAATAAACCCTCCTTGTTTTAAGCCTAGAATGGCCAAATCAAGGATTTGATGTTTTGTGAGTTCAGGGCTGTTTCCCCTAATAAAAGTTCAAAAATATGAAGTTTTGTAGCCTTTTTAATGACTTTAAAAAGAGATTTGGGTTTGGTAAAGGGTTTGGAGAGGTGTTCCTTTGTAAAAGTGGCATATTTAGGCATTGGGATAGCATACCAGTCATTTGTTGAAGAGGATGTTCCAAAAAAACCATATTCATAATTGAATTATGTTGAAATATGTCCAAATGGGTGTCTAAAAAGGTGAATTTTTTTTTTTTTTTTTGAGGTGTATTGTGGAAGGTATGTTCAGATTTCACTGTTTGCACTACTACAAGACAAGAATGGTGGAATTGAGAAAATGTGCCAAGATAGAGTTTTGGTGATTGGAAAGTTGATTAATTTTACTTGAATTATGTTTTTAAGAAGATTTCATCCTTGATTTGCATCAAGTGGTATCAGAGTGCATAGGTATTAGATAATTTGTGGGTGAAAGGCTAAAATTTGAAGTGTGAAAGATGAGAAGTTGAATAGACAAAATGCCTCCTAAAGGTAGTGTAGTGCTTGCAAGGGAGATAAAGATGTTAAAAGAGTCCCAATAAGCCATATTAGCTAGGTTTTTAGTAATGGAGAAAGAGCAAAGAAGAGGAAAGGCCACTGATGAGGAAAGTGACAGAAAAGAAGAAGAAGAGGGGGAGCAATAAAACCCTCCAAGTGGAAGAACCCAAGGTGCTGATTGGGATCCTGATGAAAGAATAGTGATAAATATGCTCAAGGCTATAAAATGTGATGCTTCTGATGTGAAAGTTGATGTGACAATGTATAATGGCAAACTAGATGTTGAAGAGGTGTTAGACTGGATAGATGCACTAGATAATTTCTTTGAATTCAAGGAGGTTGTTGATGATCAAAAAGTGAAGTATGCTGAAAATGCTAAAAGTACTTGCATTGACATGGTGGAATTACATTCAAGAGGAGAGAGTGAAGAAGGGAAAGCTAAAAATTAGTTCATGGGATAGAATGGTAGTAAAGGTGAAAGCACAATTTTTACCAAGTGATCATGCTATTCAAAATTTTAAGAAGTTTCAAAACTTGAAATATTGAGGAGTTTCACAAGTTGAGCATTAGGTCTATTCCTATTGAGGACGAAAATGAAAATATTGCAAGGTATATGTGTGGGTTGAGGTATCAAATCCAAGATGAATTGAGTTTGGAAATACCTAGATCAGTTGAGGAATGTTTTCAATTGGTTGCTAAGGTAGAGGAGAAACTAAAAAGAAGACAAGAAAGAAAAGGAAGGGGCAGAGACAACATTAGTAGAGGAAGAGGATCAAGGAAGAATTTTGAAGACCAAGAAGAAGCAAGCAAAAGCAAGGAACAAGTGGCTGATCCAAGAGGTGGTCTTAGAGGTTTCAGAGGTAGATTTGGTGGAGGTAGAAGTTCCAACTCATTTTCAGGTAGATGTTATCATTGTAATTAGTTTGGGAATCCAACATTTAAGTGTCCTAAAAAGCAAAGGTCTACTTCAAGTGGTGGTGACAAAAGAGTGCAATTGGTCTAAGAAGATGATTGCGAAAGTGTGCATTCTCATAATCAACTTGTTGCTCCAAAATTTGGGGAGTCATTGATGGTGAGAAGAACATTGCTTCAAGCATCTAAGGAGAAAGAGACAACTCAAAGAAGGACACTATTCAGGACCACATGCAAATGCAAGGGAAAGGTGTGCAAGGTAGTGATAGATTTTGGTTCTACTGATAACATGGTGTTAAATGAAATGGTAGATAAACTGCAATTAGAAAAAGTGCCTCATGAAACACCATATAGAGTATCTTGGGTGAATGATGATCAGTCCATTTTGGTTAGTGAACAAGATTTTGTTGAGTTTAGCATTGGTGGGTATAGAGATAAGACACTTTGTGATGTCTTACCAATGGATTGTTTCCATTACCACTTGGAAGGCCATGGCGGTTTGATAGGAATTCACTTTATGATGGTAGACATAATACTTACACTATTGAAAAGGATGGAAACACTTTCAAACTAACACCATTGTAGGAGGATGGTAAAGAACAAACCAAGGCAGAAAAATTCATCATGTTTGGCAAGAAAGAGTTTGTGAAAAGAGGAGAAAAGAAGGTAGAGGTTGTAGACACTTCAAAGATTGAAAGTGACAAGAAAACAAGTGTGAGAAATGATTCAGTATTGGAAGAGAAGGTAATGAAAAGATGTCAAATGCAGACCTAGAGAAGGTCAAGGATGAATTTCTTGTGTAAACTCAAAATGGGTTAGAAAAGTGTGATGAAATTGTGATAGGGATAGTGATTTGTCCATTGGAAGCAAAAGAGGTCAAGGGGCAGTTAATTTTTGACAAGACAGAGGTTACTAAAACTAATGAAATAGTGGTTTATGAGTCTAATAAGACAGTGACATTAGAGGTAGTAAGTCTGATGACAAAGACAAGAGGAAAAGATGAAGTGAGAAAAGGTGTTTGGCAGGAACAAGTGAATGAAGTTAGGTATGCTTCAAGGGTAAGGTAGAAGATAGTAAAAGACAAGGTTGATAGAGGTGTTTTTGTAGGTTTGAAAGTAGGTTCCATCTCATTTCTAGGTGGAGGGAAAGTGAAACAACAATTAATAGGTGGAGGACAACCCTTTCAAAGAGGGAATCAGTCAAAGGGAAGAAATAGTGCAGATTTCCAATACTTGACACATTGGAAAGGAGTACCAAATGACAATGTAGATTGGAAAGCATTCAAGGGTAAGAGGTAGCATGTTCTTAATGTTCCTCAAGGGACTTGGGGTCTTCTTTTAGGCTAGGTGTATGGTGCAAGGGCACCATGATGGTTCAAATTTGCAAGTTTGGTAGATAAGGTTCTTTGATAGTTTTATATGTTTTGAGTCTTTGGGTTAGGAAAATAAGGTCATAATAGACCATCCTTAATATTATTTAGGTCATTTGGTCAGTTTGAGTTCATTTTTGTAATGCTGTCAAAATGTTGTTGTGGAAAAGTGCAAATATTGCAAAATAGAGAAGTTCAACGGTCATTTCAAGTTCAAAAGTGGGTTTTGTTGGTTGAGTTAGTTGAGTTGGGTATCTTTTGGATGAAAAATATTAAATATGTCTCTTTAATTCGAGGTAGGGTTATTTTTGAAGTTTTGATTGAAGATATTCATAAAAAACTCTTAAATTTCTATGTTTTTCCAGAAAATATGTTGCTCTCTTGATTTGTACATCTTGTACAGTAAAATTTGGATGCAAAATTGAATTTAATTCGATGGAGGATTGAATTATCTTTTTTTTGGTTCAAGTTTGAAGCATTTTCATTAAGATTTATGGTTTTTATAAGTTTTTTTTATTACAGGTAGGTTAAGAACCTTGTTTTAAGGGTTTGAAGGCACAAAAAATGGATTGAACACCCATTCCACCATTAGAAATCTTCATAACTTGGTGGAATTGGGGAGTTAAGGTAGGATTAGATGTCTATGAAGTTTTTTTGAGTAGGGAGGGTGTTTATCTAAATTTTAGGCGCTGTCCTAGGTGGGTTTTCTTGAGTTTTTGCTTGAAATTTGATGGCTAAGTATAGGAGTTTGGTAAAGTTGCATTGCTAGAGGTTGGGTGAAGATTTGTAAAGATTTTGCAAGCATATTGTGACATGTTTGAAGTGGTGATATGGTTAGTAAAGGTATGGAGGTTGGTTTCAATAAACCTTCCTTGTTTCAAGCCTAGAATGGTCAAACCAAGGGTTTGACATTTTGTGAGTTTAGGGTTCTTTCCCCTGATCAAATTTGGAAAATTCAAAGTTTTTTAGCCTTTTTAAGGACTTTCCAAAGATATTTTGGTTTGGTAAAAGGTTTGGAGAGGTGTTACTTTGTAAAAGTGGCTTATTTGGGCCTTGGGACAACATACCAGTCATTTGTTGAAGAGGATATTCCAAAACAACCATATGCACAATTGAAGTTGTAGACATTTAAATTTGACCACTTACATTTGGTCAAATTTATCCTTTTTCATCTAAATATCCTCTTTTTCACATTAATTAAGTAATATTACTATTATTTAATTAATACCCCTAAAGTCCTCTAAATCCCTAAGGTATTTAGTTCAATAAGTAAATACTCTATGCTTTATTCCTTTCCTCCAAAGAATTAAATAAATAATCCATTTATTTAATTCCCTTTATCTCCCATCCCCCATAATCTACACCTAATCCTAATCCACCTCATAATCCCATCCTTAGGGATGTGCACATTCCTAATCCATGATTAGGATGCGTCACATCCTCCAACTTTTGCAAGTTGGCTCTTAATCTTCATTAGCCACCTAACTTTCCTCAAATAATTGATTAGCTATCTCAATCAACCCCTTAGTCAACTCTCCCCATTCCCCAAGGAATTTTTAATTCCTTTTTGTCTTCCCAAGGTCCTTTTGAGGAATTTTTAATTCCTCTCCCATCTCCCAATGAATATTAAATTCCTTTTCACTTTCCCAAGGAGTATTAAATTCCTTTATCATCCCCATGTATATTAAAAAGGAATTTTTAATTCCTTCAGTCAACTCTTTGATCCCAACCTGATCTATTGTCCTCTTCCAATTCCATCGTCCATCCAATCTCCCTTGGCTAAATGATTAACACTTAGCTATTTTTGCAACCCTAACCATCTCATGCACATTCAAGCTCTCATACCATCTCCATAGCCAAAAAAATTTCATCCATAGCCATTTTGATCCATCCTTGCAACCAAATTAGGCTACAACAAGTCGTTATGCTATCAAAATCACTCTAGGAGCACATAATCGAATGAATCAACAAGGCCAACCAATCGATCAACTTGTACAAGGTAAATCACTCTATTGTGTTTTGTTTTGTTCAAGTTCAACTAGGCCAATCTTTAGGTGTTGTTGTATTTCCCTTGCTTACATTTTGTTCATTTTGCATTTAGATTAGGAGAAAAACATTGTACACATTTATGGCATGCCCAATGGGACCAACGTCATGGGTCTTTTCTTTCATGTTTTCTATTGTTTGAACTTTTGTAGGTTCAAGGTTACATGCAGGGGTGAATCTGCCCTAAACGGGTGAATTTGCACCTCACAGGGGAAAATTTGCACTAGAAAACAGGCGAACCTGCTAGGAAGGGTGAACCTACTCATAACAGAGGTGAATTTGCACCTAGAAAATTTGCCCATTTGTGAAGAAAGGGCGAATTTGTAACTAGTTCCAACAAACAGGTGAATTTGCACATTTGGGTGAATTTTCTCCTGCAAATAGGTGAATTTTCACATTTGGGTGAATTTGCTCTTGCAAATAAGTGAATTTGCATATTTGGGCAAATTTGCTCCCGCAAAACAGGCAAATTTGCACATTTGGGTGAATTTTCACTAGAAGCAAATTCACCTATCCATATGAAATAGGTGAATTTGATCTTGTAGAAGGGTGAATTTTCTCTTAGAAATAGCCAAACTTGCTCCTAACAGGGGCGAATTTTCTCAATCAGATAGGCGAATTTACCTCTTACAAAGGGAAATCCGAGGTGAATTTGAGACTTGAATCTTCAATTTCTAGCTTCATTTTGGTTTCATTTTCAATTGTTGATCCACTAACTTGTCTATTTGTGAGTGTGCCTACTTTTCCTAATGTTTTGTGCAGTTGTCTCTCATTTGTCCAAGACCAATGGTTGCAAACTACTAACACATTTTTCTGCAGAACGATCAGTCCTAGATCACTTAGTTTGTTTGTCATTTTTTGCATACTAGCTAGGCACACTAAGATTAATTAGAGGGTCAATTAACTTGCTTGTCATGCTTGTGAGTGGACTGTTGACGTATCCAATCCCCTTGCATCATTTGACAATCCTGGGTGATGAGAAATCGCAGTTCACTCTAGTCCAATTGATTCTACCTAGGAGGAGCTAGTGCGTCTAATCTCTCCCCTTGCGCTACATGCGAGCCTGGGGACCAGCCAAAAATGTCTAGTATCTTCTTCCTTTAGTGGGACTTGTCTGGGATTTCATCACCCAGGGGATGATTTCAACCACGTGTTACCGTTAGGGTATATAAAGGGGGGAGCGAAAGCTATACCTCAATCCAGTCACATTGTGTTTAGCAAACATCGAAGCTATGGTGATACCTCGATAAGACATGTAGAGTTGGTTTGAGTTTCCAGTACCTTGCTAGGGCTCCCGATTCATACTTGTGATGGGCTAGTGTTCACAGTTGTGCCCCACATACCATGCGTATATCAGGGACTTACGAGATAGCCTTGTTTATCCTAGATAGAGAATTGTGTTATAGCCATGACTTGGTGTAGTGCAAGGGATGTGCACCGTACCCCAAAGTTATTCACTATGTACTCCCTTGGGTTGAGATAGAAATCCTTGTGGTGGACTATGATAGTCCTCAAGTGAGAGTGTGAAGGTGAGCCCATGGCATCTGTTAATGACCCTGTGCCATTTGAACACTAGCTATCTACCTTCACGAGAAAGGGTGATCCAGAGAACCACCTCAATATCACAAAGTATTAACCTTGGGTTGTCTACTCAAGGTGGTGGGCCTACATCAATTTTGTAAATCCTTATCACTAATTCTAGGTTTGTGCTGCCTAGTGTGTCTTCTTTGTGCGATACCAGTGCATGCCATTTTTAGTTGAGTCAGCTTAGCCTTCTATCTGCTATTTGTTGTGCTTGTCATCCTTTGCCATAGTCAGTTGTTTTGTGTCCTAGTCTAGTCCAATTTATCCTCTTGGGAGAATTTTCCTTTGTCAGAGGTGAATTTTCCTATAGGTCACTTTCTTAGGCGACCCCTTTTTCATCTGTTCTCTGGAACATGAGAGGCCGTCCAACCTTTAGGAAAGTTCATCAGTCATTTTCTGTCAAATTCTCCCATTTTCCACAAAACATGTGAATTTTTCATCTCTTAGGGACAAACCTGCTATCCACAGGGGTGATCCCATCTTTCAATCTGAGTTGTTCCATCAATTGTTTTTTGTCAAATTCGCTCATTTTCATAAAATAGGCGAATTTTCCCTCATCAAGGGCATCCTGTCTTTTAGTCCATGTTATCCTGTCAGTTATCCTTTTCAAATTCACCCATTTTCACTGAATGGGTGAATTTTCCCCCTTTAGGGGCGAACCTGCTATTAGTCCTCATCTCTATCCGTCTATTCATTTGTCTATCAAATTCTCCCATTCTCTTGGGACAGGAAAATTTTCCACATCCTTGGGTGAATTTTCTCTCTATAGAGGCGAATTTGCTTCTCTTCCAAGTCTTCCATCCATTTGTTTCAAGATTTAGGCGAATCCATTTGTCAAACAACCGATCCCATTTTTAGGAAAATTTGTTCCCTATTCATACTATTCATGAAACAGGCAAATTTTTCACCCTGTTAGATGATCTTGAAAGTCATATCCACCCTTTTCCCAGAGTTTAGGTGATCCTGCTAACTGTTTGGACGAACCTACTGTTAGATAGGAAAATTTGCCTAGCAAATTCACTTGTTTCTTGTGTCATATGCTATTTGGGTGAATTTTCTCTCATAGATAGGTGAATTTTCTCATCAAATTTTCCTGTTCTTGTGCCTATCCAGATTTGGGCGAATTTTCTCTTGTAGATGGGTGAATTTTCTTAATTGGGAAAATTTGTCTGTGTCTTGTACCAGCCTAATTTTAGGTGAATTTGCCTCTCAAATTCACCTATTTCCTAAGCCATATGAAGTTTGAGAAAATTTTCTCATCAAATTCACATGTTCTTCGTCCCATCTAGAGTTTGGGCGAATTTGCTTCCCAGAAAAGGCGAATTTACTTCCAAGTAGAGGTGAGTTTGCTCAGAACAACCTATCATCTGTCTTCCTGTAATCGTCATTCTCGTCCATCGGCACAACACTTTCTGAAAGTCATCATTTCATTGATCAAATCATATGGGTGCATCTTAGGACATCCCTATATCACATATCCACCATCAGTTCATCGAGCCCAATCACCTAGACTTCGCTTTAAGGGTTTTGATGCAGCAGGGACTTCTAGAGGTCATAACTTTTGACTCAGATGTTCGTTTGGGCTGAAATTTTATAGGTGGGTGTGTTATGAGGTGGCATGTGGATTCCCAATGACCTTGAGTTAGTTGGACCCCATTTCGACACTTTTTTGAGGCTTGAAACTTTCATCTTGACCCTCAAAATGGCAATTTAGTGTTTTTTACCATTTTTTAAAAGTCATTTTTGTTAGTAACTCGAAACTCATGTTTTGAATTTAGAATGTTAGTTGGAAATTCATCTTGCCTTAGTTTTAGGAATTTTTTGGGAAAAAATTGGACTCTCAAAGATATGCATGTGAAATTACCTAAAATGGCAAAATCTGACAATTGTTGGAATCTGCGAAATCTAGAAAAATTTGATTGTCAGCACCTTACATCATTTAGTTAAACCCCTGAACTTAGTTTAGAATCAATCCCATCACATCCTCCAATCATCCCAATCTGAGCTTTAATTCAATCCCAATCCAAGCTTAACCTAAATCCCAATCTGAGCTTTAGTCCTTCTGCATCCAAGATTTTGTGATATCGAAACAAATCTTATGATCCCTTCTTCCATCTTCTGGGTATGTGTAGGATCATCATGGAAAAAATAGGCCCTTAAGTGGCAAAAAATTCAAAAAAATCAAAGTTAGGCAACTTGACGTAAAAAATTGCATAATTTATCTATATTATTTCAAAAATATGTAAGAATAGAATTTGTAGAAAATTGAATGTAGTTTCTAAACTACTAGGTTTATTTTTTTAAAACAAAATCTATTTGGTGAAAATTTAAAATTTCAATGCAGAGTACTTAAATTTCAGGGAAAAATAAGAACTAGGTGTCCCGACCACCCTAACCATAATAAAATGATAATATTTTTTTATAAGATTTTAGATATAAGTAGAGGACTCATATCTTGATGTGATGTATATTTTTGTAATTTTTTCCCAAGTAAATAATTAATTATGATTTTTATTACAACTTTAAAAACTCGTACATCTAACCACCTTAACTTGGTCAAAAATTCATGAAATTCAATTCTTTTTTTTAATCCTCTAGTATATGAAACATAGAATGTGACACATGTTTTGGATTAAAAAAATGTGATACCATTTGAAAGCTATAGATGTTCTTCAATCAGCCTATCAATCAAGACTTTAGTCATAATTCAAATAGAAAATGAATAGTAATTATTTATTAAATTCAAAGTAAAGCATAATTTATATTGGTGGAAAGCTAAGAATCTCCTTTAAAAACCCTTTTTGTTTCATTAATTTTGGGTAAAAAAAAGTCATCAGCCACATACCCTACAAATACCCATCATATCGCCACTTTTTGACCCATCATGATCTTACACATATGAACTTCTAATCCATCTCATTTATCTTTTCATTATCTTTTATTTCCTTCTAATCGTCTATTCCCATCTTTTCAATCCATATCCATCCCAACCAACATCATGAATTCTTATCCTTCATCAATGCAACCAAAAATAGTAGTCAAGGGAAATCCCAATTACATTGATGAGGATAATGAAAGTCTTGTTGATCAAGATGAGTATGATATGGAACCCCTTGATGTTTCCGTTTCTAGCAAGCTTTCCCCAAGATTCATCCAAAATCCAATCACTCACCCAGGAAATTTCATCATGCCTTCACCCACACCTACTAGCACTCCTTATGCTACCTTTGACAAGGGATATCCAGTGTCTTCCCCATTCACATATTCATCATATCCTTCATCTACATCTTTCTCTTATCCAACATTTGCATCCTCCTATCCTAATCCATCATCCCAATCTTCCCATCCTAATATGCCATCCCAATATTCCTACTACAATCCACCATTCTAATCTATTATCCCAATACCCTTACTACAATCCACCACCTACATCCTCTTGTCCTAATCCACCACCCATATCCACCTATTCTAATCCAACCTCCACATCTTCCTATCCTAATCCAACATCCACATCTCCTTACCCTAATCCACCATCTCGATACCTCTACTAAAATCCACCGGCCACATCCTCTTGTCCTAATCCACCATCCACATCCTCCTACACCAATCCATCATCCCAATATTCTCATCCTAATCCAACATCCACATCTTCCTACCCTAATCCACCATCCCAATACCCTTACTACAATCCACCACCCACATCCTCTTGTCCAAATCCACCATCCATATCCTCCTATGTCACTCCATCTTCCACTCCACCATGTCCCAATCCTTCACCTACTCTTAGTCCTCCCTCTAATCTCATTCCTCCATCTAATCCTAATCCACCAATCCATAATCCTTCATCCACTCCTACCATGCCATCTAAGCCTACAATATGCAAGTTTCTCACTACAGAAGTTTTCCAAGGACTCGTGACAAATAATACATCCCCAACTCCACATCTTGAAGTCATGGAACCATGCTACTCTAGTCCCCCATGCACAGTCACTAGTGATGAGGCCCTTCTCCATCCCACACCTATCATTACTGTTACCACCCCTAGCACCACTCAAACTGTTAAAACCATCAAGTCCACTAAATCTATTCAACCCCCATCTCCTACTCTAGGAGACACCGAACCCATTGAAGATAACCAAACCCAATCACCATCTTCTACTCCTCGATCCACCCAATCCATCAAATAAAACAAAATCTAATCCAATCCTCTCACTTCTAGTATCACTTAAATACATTCCCTTGAACTTCATGAATCCTCCATCCTTTCATCTCCCCCACTTGAGGAGTCCCTTCAACACTCCATCACCATGCCACCCACACAAGATGAGTCATTCCAAGAGCTGAATCCAAAGAATACCAACATATCCTCTTCTCCACATCAAGATCCTGACATCCCATCTAGCCCACCTGAAGATCATAGTCCCCCATCCATTCCATCCCATGATCCCCTTTACACTCAAGATCCAACCATTCCATCTCATGAGCCCTTATCACTTGCTGCCACAAATCTAGATCCAATCATATCACCTAATCCCTCTCTTGATCCCTTATCACTCACTCCCCCTAATCAATAAGTTGCTACCCCATCATCTCCATCTCGTGATCCTCCATCATCGCCTAACCCTACTATCCCACACCATTTTTAAATTCCCTCAATACTCTCACATTCATCCATGGTGGTTTCCTTGTAAATGAGGAACAGAGCATCTACACCACCCATCCTCTACCTAATAATGGACTCACATCATTCTTGCAAAATAACAAGCATCCTACTATAGATCGGATGCTCAAGATCATGAACTATCAAGGAAAAGGTTTAGGCCTTCATGAGCAAGGTATTTGGAGCCCATCCATGTGAAAGAAAATCTGTGTACACAAGGTCTTGGATATATGTCTCAAGACTTGTAATCCAAAAATGTTGGTACAACCTCTATACGTCCTCAATGAGCATCCTCCAAAATAATAATAGGCTCTTCTTGTCACTCCACTAAACTATTTGTCGCCATCCCCCCTCCATCGTATCACCTCAAAACAACCATCCATATTCCTCCTTTGTCTTCTAAATCCATTTTGGGTCTGTATGTCCCTCCATCCACCATCTCCCATCCTTCATCTACTCCATCTATCTTGGGCCCTTATGTCCCTCCATCCACTGTCACACATCCCCCATGTACTAAGTCCATTTTGGGCCCTTATATCCCAAAATCACCTCCTCCATCTCGTCCTATTCATCCTTTCATCCATCCATCACCTATCCATATCACCCATCATAAACATCCCACTCTCATGTTCCCTAATCAAGATCAAAAAAGGAACATACACACATTCTCCATCCACATATCATCCCCAAAATCCAACCTCCATCACTCCATTCATGTTTCCTCCAAATCATACATCTCCTTACACCTATCCCATTGCTATTAAGAGCACTTTGGATGCAAAATTAAAAATGCATAAATCTAAACATCCAGATGAATCTAAAGCTCCTCATGTCCCCTTAAAAATACATGTTGAAGAAAAGAAAAATAAAATCCAAAATCCAAATCAAACCCACAGGCCACAAAGGCCCACTAAAGAAAACATCAAAACCATATTGATCGCAAAGAAAAAAGATGCAATGCCTTCAAATGAAAAATTCATAATAACATCCAAAGTTTCTAATCCCAAAGAAAATCATACACACCCTCCATCTCCTAAATCTATTTTGGGTCCTTATGTCACAAAATTCACTATCCCATCTCCTCCATTATCCCCACATTCTTCATCTATTAATCCTCCTATCCTTTCACATCCACCACCATATGTGCTAATGTTGGTTCTAAAAACATCTCCCCATCACACATCCACCCCATCATTCCATCCATACACTTTGCAGTATCCCATCCATTATCCCACATATCTCCCACATAAAATCCCTTTAATCTATTCTCTTGCATAATCCATTTATCCTAATAAGGTTGTACTAACATCCAATAGTCACTTCCCACATGGGCTCTTAACACCTCATATGGAACTTGATGCTTGAGTCCTTCATCCATCTCCTTATCACATATCTTCTAAATCCACTTATCCACATCCCTATCTTTATCCATCTCCATCTGCATGCTATCCAAAATTCCAAAAAGTCAAATAAGTCAAAAAATTCAAAAAAAAAGAGAAATAATTTGTCCAATGGTGAAAACTTGGTAAAGAAGCACCTTGGATAAGTACCATGGTGAAAACCTGGCAAAAAAGTGTCATGTGTAAATCCCCCATCTAGTTTACTTCCATACTTGGGGGCAACTACATTCCCTTCACCCATCTCCTCCATCCCACCTATCTTACACATCTTGCCTATCATATCCCATCTATCCCAATCCCTCCATCCTCCTTGTGATCTTGATATAGATAGGGTCAAACATATACACATGCTTTAGAAACATCTTGGAATACATTCCCCTCACCTATACACTATCCTCATCCTTATCCACATCCATCTACCTTCCTTTTCCACTCGTCATGCTACCATCAATCTCCCTTCCTTATCTATGCATCCTATCTATATCCATCTCACTCCCTTATCTTCCCATCCTTCTATCTTCCATCCCTCTTGTCTCATCATACATGACATATCTAGAGTGGGGAATCTCCTTCTTTGTGACATAGTCCTTGGAGACATCATTCATCGATCCTATCATCCCTTCCACACCACTATTACTATCTCCCCATCCATCCATCATAGAATCCCTTCCATCTCCCCATCCTTATCTCCTTACCCATGCAAACAATCCCTTTTATCTCCCCATCCTTATCTTCTTACCCATCCAAACAATCCCTTTTATCTCCCCATCCTTATATTCCTAGCCATCCAAACAATGCCTTCCATCCCCCATCCTTATCCCCCTATCCATTCATCTCTACCCTCATCCCATCTCATAATCCCTTATCATTGGTATCTGTCTATAAGCTTCCCCCCATGCAATCCAATGCCATCTATCTCATCGTCATCACTCCCACTTCTTTCACACATCTTTCCAATCTCCTATCACTTCTCATCACTCATCTTTCCATCATATCATCCTCCCAATTCATCTTTTGATGATTTGGATAACTATCCCATTCCTGAGCTACATGTCATCATTCTATCTTATCCCCCAGGTCTATCTTGTCTCAATCATATCGAATCCATCATTTTATCCACTTATCATGATCATCTCATCATCCTTTATCCATTGTCTATCTTTGGCCTTTTGTCAAACTACGTTGCCCCTGCGCTTTCACGTAGGCAAGGTCAATCATTTGATCCACCCCTAGGGATTCTTTCTGTCCTATCTTTGTCCTCCATCATCATCTCCATTGCCCCCTTTTTTCTTTTATCCATGGCCTTTTATCGAACTATGAAGGCTCTGTGCTTTCACATAGGAGAGACTAATCTTTAATCAACCCTTGAGACCCTAGGTCTTTAGGGTGTATCAGTCCTATGTCTTGTCTCTCGTGTCTTGTGTCATGTCATCAAGTATGTCCTTATCTAGCTGGTTCTTCACAAACGAGATCCACTAGTATCATGAGATTCCATGGGTTTCGAGTATCCTGCATCATGTCCATTTCTTAGTTTAGTTTCCATCTTTATTCTTAATAAGATGCGTCCTTCCTCATTATACCACATCAATCCCATCCCCCTTTTGATCCTGTGGCAAAGGAGATTTGAAATCTATTGTGATACTTTTGGATTTTGTTTATCATTTGAGCTTCCTATCATACCTCGTTGGGGTCACCTTGATCCATCATATCATGCTGGGCTTTGATTGGTAAACATAGGGGCATATCTTGATCTTTTGTTTGTTGTTTTCTTCGTGGTTGTCCTGCGTAGTATCCACCAAGATCCTTGTGGTCTTGTGTTACATTAGGGCATCCTTTGTGTTTGTGGTTTTCCAACTTTGGCCTACCAAATCCCGTGACTTTGGGATGTTGGACTAACCTTTTGTTAGTTATGTCAGTCACTTTGTGATGCAAAGTCGCCTTGGTTCTTCATATCCTAGTGCATAGTATCTCATGCTATATCAAATTAAGTGCTCATTACATGGCAACATAATGCATAAAAATTAACTTTCTTGATTTGGTTACTATCCATTCATCCTTCATCACTCTCCTCATCTCTTTATCCTATCCATTTTCAGCCCCCCAACTCCATCTATCCCCATCAAATCATCATCTCTTCAATCTTCTTAGGATAATATAGATTGGTTATTCTACACATCTTTTCTTTCATCCTCATCATTTCATCCTCTCTTCAATCTTAGGATAATATAGATTGGTTATTCTAAGCATATTTTCCTTCATCATCTTCATTCATTTCAACCATCTCACATCTCCATCCAATCCTCATCAATTCAATTTACCACAAATCATCTAATCACATTCTTGCTCTTGTTCCTAGCCTTACTACAAGCCTTGATCCAATCATCATCATCGAGATGTATCCTTCCCTATCCTTTTGTGTTGTTCTGGGATGTAACCTCCCTCATCAACAACACTCTCATCATCATCATTGGGATGAGTCCTTCCCTATCATTTGGTGTTGTTTTGGGACGTATCCTTCCCTATCCTTTTGCATTGCTTTGGGATATTATTTCCTCATCCACAATTCTCCACCCATCATCAATCCATTTTGGCTTGTAGCTTGACTGGGGAAACATAACCTTTGTCCTTAAATCCATTTGTGCTTCATTTCCTCTCATCTTCTCTTCCCAACATCCTATCACTTATCATCCTCTCTTATCCACCACTTTACATCATCTTCCTCATCTATTCTTGCACACCTCATCCATTTTAAGAGAACACCCATGTTCTCTTGAACCCACATGTCCTCTCAAGGGGGCATCCTCAATCCCTCATCTTCATCTTCACTCCTATCATCCTTCTTCCAAGTCATCCCTTTGATAACTAGGGCATCTTCCCCAATCTAACCATCTTCTTCTTGGTGCTATCTTTTAATCTTCTTTAAAATGATACTACTTCGTAACACCATATCAAAGAGGGAAAAAATGTAGACATCTAAATTTGACCACTTACATTTGGTCAAATTTATCCTTTTTCATCTAAATATCCTCTTTTTCACATTAATTAAGTAATATTACTATTATTTAATTAACACCCCTAAAGTCCTCTAAATCCCTAAGGTATTTAATTAAATAATTAAATAATCCATTTATTTAATTCCCTTTATCTCCCATCCCCCATAATCTACACCTAATCCTAATCCACCTCACAATCCCATCATTAGGGATGTGCACATTCCTAATCCATGATTAGGATGTGTCACATCCTTCAACTTTTGCAAGTTGGCTCATAATCTTCATTAGCCACCTAACTTTCCTCTAATCATTGATTAGCTATCTCAATCAACCCCTTAGTCAACTCTCCCCATCCCCCAAAGAATTTTAATTCATTTTTGCCTTCCCAAGGTCATTTTGAGGAATTTTTAATTCCTCTCCCATCTCCCAAGGAATATTAAATTCCTTTTCACTTTCCCAAGGAATATTAAATTCCTTTATCATTCCCATGCACATTAAAAAGGAATTTTTAATTCCTTAGTCAACTCTTTGATCCCAACCCTTGATCTATTGTCCTCTCCAATCTCCACCATCCATTCAATCTCCCTTGGCTAAATGACTAACACTTAGCAATTTTTGCAACCCTAACCATCTCATTCACATTCAAGCTCTCATACCATCTCCATATCTAAAACCTTTGCATTCATAGCCATTTTGATCCATCCTTGCATCCAAATCAAGCTACAACAAGTCGTTATGCTGCCAAAATCACTCTAGGAGCACACAATTGAATGAATCAACAAGTCCAACCAACTGATCAACTTGTACAAGGTAAATTACTCTATGTTGTTTTGTTTTGTTCAAGTACAACTAGGCCAATCTTGAGGTGTTGTTGTGTTTCCCTTGCTTTCCTCTCGTTCATTTTGCATTTAGAATAGGAGAAAAACATTGCACACAAAAGTATGTTGAAATATGTCCAAATGGGTGTCTAAAAAGGTGAATGTTTGGTGGGTTTGAGGTGTATTGTGCAAGGTATGTTCATATTTCACTATTTGCACTACTACAAGACAAGAATGGTGGAATTGAGAAAATGTGCCAAGATAGAGTTTTGGTGATTGGAAAGTTGATTAATTTTGCTCAAATTGTGTTTGTAAGAAGATTTCCTCCCTGCTTTGCATCACTTTAGAAAATTTCCCCAACATAAGACACTCCAAATGGTATCTTTTTTGTATGCCATTGCATCCATTTTAGTAGTGTAATTTTTATTATATTGATCTTATTTTACCAAAACTTTATTATAACTAGAAAAACCATCTAGAATTAAAAACTTCTCAGAACCTCATACAACCTGTAAGATTTTCTCCATAGAAGGTGATGGGTAGTGGTCTTTGAGAGGCTCTATTCAAGTCTCTGAAATCTACACATAGTCTTATTTCTCTGTTCCTCTTCCTAATAAGAACTAGATTGGAGACCCAAGAGGTCTGTTTGATAGAAAGATAATGCTACCCTATATCAAGTTGTTCAACTCCATTTTCATGAGTGAATCTAATTTTGGATTCAATGGCCTTTGTTTTTTCCTTACAAGTTTAGCATTGGTTTCAAGTTCAATAGTATGTTGGGAAATCTTAGGGTCAAACCCTTTCAAATCACTATATTTCCATACAAAAAAATCATCATACTCTTGGAATAACTCAATAAAAGCAACCCTTTCTTCAGATGTGCATGCTTTACCCAATTTCAAAAGCTTGTCTTTAAAACTGCTTACTTGTTCATAGTGATCCTATTTGATTTGCATTATGATTTTCCCCTTTCTAGCTTGATCATCAAAACTGAAAATATATTCCAATGAGACCAAACCCTTGGAATTTTTTTAGTTTTTAGCTATATAATTTTCTCACCATACAATTGCTGCAATTTCTCTTGGTTAGCAGCTAAAAAATCAGCCTCTTTAATTAAAAAAATTTGGAATTTTCTTATCACTATCAAACACTTGTTGATGTGCTTGATTATGTTGCAAGTATGAGTAAATTTGATTGTGTTGTCATTGATGTTATCATTGATGTCAACATAGTACATGATGTTGCAAGTTTTTCATGTATAGTTGAGATGTTGATGAGATGTTGTGAGTACATGAAGCTATCTTTATAGTGTTGTAGGTGTGCTGACATGATGAGTTGCCAAGTGTTGTTGAAAAGACAGAGTTGTGTGTGTTTAGAATGTGCTCTAGTTTGTGCTCCACATTTCTTCTGTATTGATCCTATGCTTGTGCAGATCTGAAGTATTGTTTATGGGCATCTATTGGTTATATATCCTAGATTGTAGCTTTTGGTTTGATGAAGAGTGAAAGTTGTGTTCACCGGTGTGTGAACTGGTTTGATAGAGTTGTTTGTCTGTGGACTAGGAGAAATGTTTCTACTCTGTAGTCCTCCAATGGTTTGTTTTAGATCTTTTGGATATGGAATATGTCTTGTAATGGTGTTCTCTATGTTCTGGAAAAGGTGTACATGGTTTGGTACTGCTGAAGATAAGTTTCAGAATTTTTGTATGTGTCTGTACAGTTTGGATGGACTGTTGAGAGATTTTATATGTTTGAAGGTTGTTGCATTTGTTGTAGATGAATATAAAGGAATTTGAGATGTGTTCCAGTGTATGGTGAAGCGTGTTGTGTTGTTTGCATGCTATCTTCTTATTGGGGAAGTGTGTACTTCAAAGTTCATTTGTGTTTTCATTAGGTTTGGCCAACTTGGTGTTTACACTTCATATGAAGGATAAATTTTAATTAAGGAAGTGTGTGATTGATTGAAGACATTGTTTTGGGTCTTGGTTAAGTATTGGTGTTGTCCGCTCTCATTCCTTTCCACCACGGGAATTTTGTGTTGCTGACCTAATTTGAATTTATGAAATGAAGCGTGTAGCCGACCTTGGAGAAAGTTTCTAAGGTTGAAGAAGGTATAAATACAAGTTGAGATGTTATGAATGAATCAATCAAGTAAGCCACAAGTTCAAGAAGCAAATTGTGTGAAAGTGAATTAAGGAAACAACACTTTAATGTGTTAGATTCCTAAAAGTAGTGAGCTGACGGTGTCTACAATCCTTCTAATCAGGCTACATATGTGTTAGACTTGCAGTGGTGGACCTTTCTATTATCATTTCTTTCTATAGGCAGTGAGCCTCCTTCTGGATAGTGAATCCTATTTGTAGGAAATAAGCCTTGTATCCGGGCAGTGAGCCTCTTTGTAATCAGTTTTGTTATTAATTTATATTGTGAGTTAATCCTCACTGTGGTTTTTCCCTTATTGGGTTTTCCACGTAAATTTGGTGTTTTCTATGTTGATATTTCTTTCTATTATTTGTATTTCATGTTCATACTTAATAACAAAACTAAGTGGATTTGAAGTTTATAAGCGTTTAATAATTGATATTGAGTTTGGTGAAAATTGATTCACCCCCCCTCTCAGTTGTCTTGCATCTTTCAACAATTGGTATCAAATCTTTGGTTCCTTGATGAAGAGATTAACTACTTGAGGTAGATCCAACGATGCACAAATTGGTATGTTTGATGGATCTGAGTAAGTGACTGGAAAGAGTAGATGAGAGGTTACATAATCTCTCTTGGTGACAAGACTTGGAAGGGTGTTGAGACGAAGTATGTTGTACCAACAAGCGGTCCTTCTTCTGCAGATGATATTTCTACCTATGAGGAAAATGAGAAAGTGAGGTATGCAATCTATAGTGCTTTATCTAAGACTGAGAGAACAAAGGTTATTTCTTTGGGCACTACTTATGAAGTTTGGAAGAAGTTGGAAGACATCTATGAAGGAAATGATAGAGAAAAATTGTCAAAGAAGCTAATAGAAAAGTGCAGATATGAAAACTTGAAGGTGAAGATATTGCAAGATATTTCTGGAGGGTTGATATTGCAATAAATGAAGTGAAGAATCAAGGTTTTACTTTGATTGATGAAGATGTGATGGAGAAAATTTTGATGAATCTATTGGAGAGTTATAATGATAAGGTTTTAGCTATTGAGGAAGTGTAAGATAATAAGAAGTTTACTAAAGAACAACTATTTGGCACCTTGACTGCATTTGAGATGAGGAAGATTGGAAAGAAAGAGAAAAAGACAGAATCAACCTTTAAAGCTACAAAGACAGAGGATGATCCAAATAGTGATAATTCAAATGAGTTGGAAGCAAGCTTTACAAGGAAGTTGAAGAAAGGTATTGGTAAGTACAAAGGTATGTTTCCTTTTAAATTTTTAAGGTGTGGAAATATTGGTCACTATGCTTCAAGATGTCCAAATAGAGTTGTACATAAGAAGAAAATATACAATAATAAAGACAGGAAGGATAACAAGTACAAGAAGTTGTATTATGTCAAAGAAGATGTTGGAATTTTTTATGATGAATCTAATTTTGAGGATAATGATGATGAATTCTTGTTTTTAGCCTTAGAGAGTAAATTGGTGTTTGCTAACTCTGGAAGATGTGCAAGGGAAGGTGGTCCGAAAAGCAAGAAGGATGAGATGAAAGGTACTTTGGTTACTACATTTCATGCTAGACAAGATGAAGACTATCGGGTGATTGACAGTGGCTGCTCTAATCACATGACCAGAGATAAAAGTAAGTTCACTAAGCTTGAAAAGTATGATGGTGGTTTAGTCAAGTTTGGAGATGATTATGGAGCTAAGATTGTTGGGAAAGGAACAATTAGTTTTGATGGAAAGAACAATACTGATGATCTCTTTTATGTTAAGGGCTTAAGGAATAATATTTTGAATGTTGGACAAATATGTAGGAAAGGATTCATTTTTTTGTTTTAGGATAACACTTGTGAGATCAGAAAAGGGTTTGAAATTGTGGTTGTTGTAGGAAGAAGAACATATGGAAATATTTATCAGCTTAAGGGTGTTGATGGTCAGTGCCTTGTATCTCAAGTGAATGAAAGTTGGCTATGGCACTAGAGGATGGGACATGTAAACTTTGATAATCTAATTAGGATTAGTTCAAGAGAGGTTGTTCGAGATCTTCCTAAGATCACAAAGCCTAATACTGTGTGCATGAGTTGTCTATTGGGAAAGCAAACCAGATGCAACTTTAAAGGAAAAGATTAATAAACTACCAGAATGCTATAATTGGTTCATATTGACCTTTGTGGCCCTACAAGAATAGGAAGTTTAAATGGTGACAGGTATTTCATTCTCCTTGATGATTATTCTAGAATGACATGGGTTACATTTCTTAGAGAGAAAACTCAGGCTCTAGATAAATTCAAAGTGTTTAAGGAAATCGTAGAGAATGAGGTGAACCTAAGAATAAAATGTTTAAGGTTTGATAGAGTTGGAGAATTCACTTCCAGTGAGTTTAATACATTTTGTGAAGAGCATGGCATAAAGAGACATTTTTCTGATCCTAGAACCCCTCAGTAGAATGAAGTTGTTGAGAGAAAGAACTAGACTGTTCAGGAAGCTACAAGAACTATGATGAAATAAGAAAATGTGCCTAATGTATACTGAAGAGAGGAAATCCAAACTACTATTTATATTCTTAATAGGGTTTAGATCAGAGGTAACATCACTAAGACTCCTTATGAGTTGTGGATTGGTAAGATTCCTACTGTGAAGTACTTTATGGTGTTTGGAAGAAAATTTTACATTAAAAGAGATGATGAGAATCTTGGGAAGTTTGATGCTAGATGTGATGAAGGAATTTTCCTTGGGTATTCAACTAGTAGCAAAGCATATAGATACTTTAAGTTGTTTGGAAGAAAATGTTACATTAAAAGAGATGATGAGAATCTTGGGAAGTTTGATGCTAGATGTGATGAAGGAATTTTCCTTGGGTATTCAACTAGTAGCAAAGCATATAAATGCTTTAATAAAAGATTGAGGAAAATTGTTGAAAGTGAAATTGTGAAGGTTGATGAGGATATGCACAGACTAGTTGAGATAAGTGAATTTGAACCAGATGAGCCTATCTATAAACCTATACTAGAAGAAAATAAAGAGGAAGAAGAAGAACAGATTGAAGAAGAGACTCTGAAACCTGCTCCTAAGACTCCTAAGTATGTAAAGAAGAATCATCCAAAAGTACAAATAATTGGAGATAAGAGTGAAGGTGTGAAGACAAGAAGTAAAGTGGTAGCAAGTGAGGAAAATTTGTGTTTACTTTCAAAGATAGAACCTAATTTTGTGTGTTAAGCATGTAAAGATGAGAGTTGGGTTAGAGCTATGAAAGAAGAGTTGCAATAGATAGAGAAGAATTAGACATGGGAATTGGTCCCTAGACCAGTAAACAAGAATGTGATTGGTACTAAGTGGGTGTTCAAAAATAAGCTGAATGAGAGTGGTGAAGTTGTGAGAAATAAGGTAAGACTTGTATGCAAAGGATATTCACAAATTGAAGGCATAGATTTTGAGGAGACATTTTCCCTAGTAGTAAGAATGGAAGCTATTTGGACGTTCTTAGCATTTTCTACTTATAAATATTTCAAGGTATATTAGATGGAAGTCAAGTATGCTTTTCTGAATGGAGAATTGGAAGAAGAAGTGTATCTAGAACAAACTGAGGGATTTCAGTTATCTAACAAACCAAATATGGTTTGTAAGTTGAAAAAGGAATTGTATGGACTAAAACAAGCTCCTAGAGCATGGTATGCAAGATTAGACAATAATCTGACACAACAAAAGTTTAGCAAGGGCTCTATAGACAACAATCTTTATTTCAAGATTTAAGGAAACAAAATGTTGATAGTGGTAGTATATGTTGATGATATCATTTTTGGAGGAAATGAAGGTATGTGTAAGAGATTTGTAGAGGAGATGCAAAAAGAGTATGAAATATCTATGATTGGTGAGTTGAATTTCTTCCTTGGGCTGCAAGTAAATCAAACTGATAAGGGGATATTCATTTCACAATATAAATATGTCAAAGAGTTGTTCAAGGAGTTTGGAATGGATGACTCCAAACGAGTTTGCACTCCTATGGTGACCAGATACAAGCTGCATAAAGATGATGAATCTACTAAAGTTGATTAGAGCAAGTACAAATCTATGATTGGTGGACTGATGTATCTTACTACTACAAGACTGGATATCATGCATGTAGTATGTTTAGTTTCCAAATTTCAAGAAAAATTGAAAGAAGCACATGTTGTAGCTATGAAGAGGATATTCAGATATCTTAAGGGGACTCTAGATTATGACTTGTGGTATGCTAAGGATATTGATTTCACTTTAAGTGCTTACACCGATGCAGATTAGGCTAGTTGTGTAGATGACCGTTAGATTACAAGTGGTGGTGCATTATTTCTTGGTGGAAGATTGGTTTCATGGCTTAGTAAGTAACAAGATTTGGTTTCTTTATCCACTGAAGAAGCTAAGTATATTGTTGTAGCATCCTATTGCACATAGGTTTTGTGGATGAATCAAACATTGAAGGACATAGGAGTGCTATGTGATGAGCCTATTCCTATCTTTTGTGATAATACAAGTGCTATGAATATTTCAAAGAATCTAGTAATGCATTCAAGGACAAAACATATATCTATCAGATATCATTTCTTGAGGGAGAAGGTATTGGAGAATGAAGTCATATTGGAGTATGTGTCTACAAAGGATTGGATTACATATATATTTACTAAGGCTCTTCTGGAGGATACTTTTGAGTATCTCAGGGAGAAGTTGGGGGTCATTGGCCCTCCTTCGAACTAGGTGCACATGGAGGTGCATTAGTCTAGTGGATCTACAAATTGTTCATTTTTATGGACTAATGAATGGGTCTGCTCCATAGGGGGAGTAGAAAGTTTCATTGTTGTAGTATGAGATGTGTGTGTTCACTCCTAAGGGGGGGTGATCAGAAGCTTTCGGTCTTTTCCATTGATGTCAAAGAGTGAGAGAGAGCAAGTGAAAAATAGTAAAAGATAGAAAAAGAAGAAGCTAAAAGAGAGTATTGAGAGTGCAGGAATATTGTGCAGGTTGTCTAATTTGGAAAATAAAGGAGAGTGTTGTCTTTGATGGTTTTTCACATCATGTGTTTCCATCAATGACAAAGGGAGAGATTGTTGCAAGTATGAGTAATTTTGGTTGTGTTTTCATTGATGCCAACACAGTACAAGATGTTGCAAGTTGTGCATGTATAGTTGAGATGCTGATGAGATATTGTGAGTACATGGAGCTATATATAAGTGTTGTAGTTGTGCTAACATGATGAGTTGCTAAGTGTTGTTGAGAAGAAAGAGTTGTGTGTATTCAAAATGTGCTTCGATTTGTGCTCCACATGTCTTTTGTATTGATCCTATGCTTAAGAAGATCTGAAGTATTGTTTATGGGCATCTGTTGGTGATATATCCTAGATTGTAGCTTCTAGTTTGATGAAGAGTGAAAGTTGTGTTCACCAGAGTGTGAATTGGTTTGATAGAGTTGTTTGTCTATGGACCGGGAGAAATTTTTTTGCTCCGCAGTCCTCTGCTAGTTTGTTTTAGATCTTGTGGATCTAGAATTTGTATTGTAATGGTGTTCTCTATGTTTTGGCAAAGGCGTACATGGTTTGGTGCTCTAGAAGACAAGTTTCAAAATTTTTGTATGTGTCTGTACAATTTGGATGGACTAGTGAGAGGTGTTTTGTGTTTGAAGGTTGTTGCACATGTTGTGGATGAATCTGAAGACATTTGAGATGTGTTCTAGTGTATGGTGAAGCATGTTGTGTTGTTTGCATGTTATCTTCTTGTTGGGGAAGTGTGTACTTCAAAGTTCATTTGTGTTTTCATTAGGTTTGGCCATCCTGGTGTTTACACTTCATACGAAGGATAAATTTTAATTAAGAAAGCATGTGATTGATCGAAGATGTTGTTTTGGGTCTTGGTTAAGTATTGGTGTGGTCCACTCTCATTCATTTCCACTGCAAGAATGTTGAGTTGCCTACCTAATTTGAATTTATGAAATGAATCATGTATAGCTGACCTTGGCAAAAGTTTCTAAGGTTGAAGAAGGTATAAATAAAAGTTGAGATGTTATGAATGAATCAATCAAGTAAGCCACAAGTTTGAGAAGTAGAGTGTGCAAAAGTGAATTAAGGCAACATTGCTTTAATGTGTTAGATTCCTGAAAGTAGTGAGCTAACAGTGTCCACAATCCTTCTGATTAGGCTATGGATGTGTTAGAATTACATTGGTGGATCTTTCTGTTATCATTTCTTTCTATAGGCAATGAGCCTCCTTTTGGAAAATGAGTCCTATATGTAGGTAGTGAGCCTTGTATCTGGGTAGTGAGCCTCTTTGAAATTATATTTTCTATTACTTTATATTGTGAGTTAATCCTCACCGTGTTTTTTCCCTTATTGGGTTTTCCACGCAAATCTGGTGTTTTCTGTGTTGATATTGCTTTCTGTTATTTTCATTTCATGTTCATACTTAATAATAGAACTAAGTGGATTTGAATTTGATAAGTGTTCAAGAATTGAGATTGAGTTTGGTGACAACAAATTTAGCCCCCCTCTCAGTTGGCGTATGCCTTTCAACTAATTATTAGGTATTGAAGGTCTTACCACAACTTTTACATATTGCTATACATTACCATTGTTGATACCAATTGGAATATCATACTATGCTCTCATTGCATCCAACCTATCAGCATGTTTGTTCTCATTTCGAGGTATGGACAATAAGTTAATTTAGCACCAAATTCCTCAATAATATCCCAAACTCTATGTCTATAAGACTTGACTAAGTCATTTTTGATACATTTATACCTCTCAACTAGTTTGCAATGAGCTAACTATCCCCCAAAACTACAAGCACTTGATTTTCCTCTTTCTCTCCCATTCTAGGCCATGAATAAGTGCCTCGTACTCTATTGTGTTGTTAGTACAACTGAAGGTAAATATGAAAGTAGAATAGTACTTATCACATGTAGGAGACAAGCATTTCCCCTCCACCAAAACTATTTTTACTCCTTGACCCATCAAAATACAACTACCAAAGCTCATTTGACTCATGTTCATGCTATTGTTTTTCATCTTTTATTGAGTTAAGGACAACAATGTCTTGTTCATGGATCAAATAAATACCCAATCATGCTTCCTCCATGTGTTTGAATGGATCAACCTCATAATTCTTAGCTATCTACTCATTAGAAACAAATTATATATGCTTTCTATGGGAATATTGGGTTCTTGGATAGTAAGTTGTTCCTCTTGTTCCTCATGCTCATGAATGGTAAGATTTGCATTAAAAACACTAGGAACATATGACTCTATATGGTATTTTTATATAGGTTTTGATTTTACTGTCATCTTGGTATCATAAATTGTTCTAAAAAATATGGGTGACAAATCAAAAGATAAATAATCTCCTAGTTTAACAGTGAAATCTCTAGAAATACATATAGCAAAATATGGTGGCAGGTCAATGACATAAATGTCTTATAGAATTGAGAAGTTTGTATAGACATGCAAAGTGAGGCTCAAACCTTCAATAACCCCAATACTATCAATGATGATCCCATCCAACTATTCTACTCCTTTGGAAAGAGGCTCATATGATAATCCCATCTCATCCACTATTTATTTTGGCATTATAGAGTTGCTTTCCCTTGATTCAATCATGCAGTTACAGACAAGGTGTTTTTCAATAATCAAAGATACATAATTTACATCTTTGGTTTGTTGTTCCTTAGAAACTTCCTTTGAAAAATTGATGTCATATAAAGCCTTTTGCAACAAATCCTTTTTTCTAGGAAGAGATATGGGCTCCCACATTGACATACTAACATTTTATTTTTTCATATCTTCCAAAAATGTTAAATGAGATTGTACAAACCTTTTGGTGTACCTTTGGAACAATAGTATCCCCTTGTGTTTGCAGTGGTTGTGGCTGACTTTTAGGTTGATCTTTATTTGTCACAGATTGGCCTCTTGATAATATTTGAACATTTTGAGAATATGGTGGATCAGTAGTATTTTGGTGGCTTATATAAGCTTGATCTTATCCTTCATTAGCTTGTTTTCCTATGTCAACAACTCTCTTCTTGGCCATTGTATTGGTTGGTATGGAATGAGATGATTGATTTTTCCCTTGTGCACGATTTACCCCAAAAAATTATTCTCCTTTCTAATTCATGAGAGTGACATCATGGTGACCATGCTTAGGATGAGAACTTTGTTGTGCTAAGAATTAGGACATTGTACACCTTGCATAATGTTTATAATGTTTATTTTATTATTGTGTGTGGTGCACCTATGGGGACTTAGAAGTATGTGCATCACTAGGAGTTAATATTCTTGGGGCCACTTTAATTTTATGTTGTATGCAACATTGGGACACAATGTAAGTTGTAAAAATATATTTATTTAATATTGGGGAAAGTAATTTAATAAAGTACAAAATATTAAATGTGGGGTCATGGTTTTGTAATTTCATGGTTTTAGTCACATGGTTTTATGTAATATCACTTGGTGGTTTTGTGGGAACTTGTTTCTATAAAAACAACCACATGGGTAGTTGTTTAAGGTTGGTTGTTTGATAAGTTAGCTCTTCTTAGAATTTGTGAGGGTTGAAGCATGGCATGGGATGTGTGGTTACATGCTTGTTCACATAAAGTTCTTATAGAGGGTTTGATGCTTCAATGGTGTTCATGAAGAACTTTGAAGATGTATTGTAATATTTATTTTTGAATAACGCATGAATCATGGATGCTTTTGGAGGCTAGTTTTTTCCCTCTTGAGGGTTTTCCCAGGGCATATCTTGTGTCATCTTTTCATGGGTATGTTTTATATTCTCTTGCATGTGGATTCCACATACTTATTTGCATAGATTTATATTTTGGGTTATGTGGAAATTCTCATTAGATGGTTGCAAGTTTCCTATCATTTGGTATCAGAGCTATGGTTGTGGTTGGATAACCCTAGGTTGAAAAAATCTAGTTTGAGTTTGAACCTATGGTTTTGCATGAGAGAATGAAAGACATGGCAAGATATGAGCGTTTTGGGTTTGTTGTTATGATGGGTTTTTTGCAAATTTGGGGTGTGAGAAATTTTTGGTTAAAAGGGTTTCTTGGATGTGCATTCAAATGAGGGTTTTTTGGGTGAAGTGTTGTAGATGACCTTTGGGACAAAACGGACCTCACCATTGAATCTGGGTTGGTTGAGAAACAAAAAATCAAATAAAATATGACCTAATTTTCTCACTATGGAAATTTTTTTTTTAAAAATTGTCCACCCCCCTTCCCAGTTGTACAATCATCAATTTGCAGTGTGCAAAAATAAATTTTTAAAAAATTATATCCTATCAGCTTTTTAATTTCTCTACAAAATATTAAAATAATAAAAAAATAAAAAAATTAATAGTGGGAGGGAGGGTCTGTAGACCCCCCATACCCACTAGTCAGCGACCTGCCAGTCTGCTGACAATAGGATTCCTATGGTACCTAATGCTAACAGTACTAACAGGTACTCCTGCTGACCACTAGTCAGTGGGGCCCCAAATTAAAAGCCGCTGGGAAAAACGTTTATCAATTCGCTGAAAAATTTAAACATTTTTTTATAAAATTTGGAAAACTAAAAAAAATTTAAAAGATTTTTGAAATCTTCCACCTGAGCACCATCAGTGGCTTAGCCTAGGTGCCACCACTGTGCAAGTCTAATGGGCAGATTGGGAAATTTTTCTTCCAGGAGGCATAACTTTCACCCAGATGGTTCATTTTTTGACTTCTTATATTCGTTGGAAAGTTCTCTCTGAGAACTACGTTGTGGTACTAGTTTGGTTTCTTGGTTTTTTTTTGACTATTTTTTGGAGCCTATAAGCTATATTTTTCATTTTCACGATTTTGAGCATAAATTTTGCATACATAATAAAAAAAAATATTTTGAATAGGCATTGGAGAGCATGTTCAGTCTATTTTCAATGGTGCTAATAGTTTCTTGGTTTGATGAGTAGAGAGAGTTGTGTACTTGTTTGAAAACTTATGGGTGCTAGAGATTTAGGGTGTGATTGTGTGAGCATCTAGATGAGTCAAGAGTTGAAACCTTGAGGGAGTACATGTTTTCATGTGTTTTTCATGATGGTACAACTAATTATCAATTTGGTGCTTCTTGGTACAATTTTATATGTGTTTTTCAGAGTTGGACTTTGATGGTGATAGGTACATAGGTTGTCTTTCATTTTGAGGATATGATTGGACATGGTTTGAGACTTGAGTCTCATGTGGGTGATAGTTAAGTCTAGGTTCAACGTTGGTGTTGATTATGGTTTCACGATTATGTAGGTACACTTTTACATTGAGATGACATAATTAGGTTTGTGGTGTTTTGGTGGTGATTTAGTTTGGTGTTGGGAGGTTTTTTCTTATCTCCTAGATGCTTGTTGGGTTCCTTGACTATGGTACTTGGGTGTGGACATGTTTGGAAAATCAGATCTGAGGTTGATTTTTTTTATTATTCATTTGGTCTACAAGATTATTCTATTTGATATATCTCCTTGTAGTTTAATAATGTGATGATGAATTTTCATGTTTCAATGATTGGATCTAAGAGTTATGCAGGTTGTGGATTAGCTATCCATTTTCTTGCAATGGGATGACTTGGTTGTGGACTATCTATATCCACTAGGTTTGATTCATTTTTGTTGAAAACTTTGTTAGTTGGCCTTGTTTGTGGTCATTTGAAAATTGGTATGTGTGCTTTGAGATGAGAGGATGGATGATGTTTATAGTACTTGGAAAGTCATTTTTGGGACTTGTAGCATGATGGTTTTATCATTTTTTCATAGATATCTTGGTTACACTTTTTAGTGAGAGCTTTTGATAGTGATGGATTGGTGGTTTTGGATATATTCCTAATGGTTTATTGGTGGTTGTATCTTCTTGGCTTGGAGATCTTGGTTTCACTTGATGTTACTAATATTTCATTTATGTGTGTAGACTAGAATGATCTCATAGAGGAGATGGTTGTCACGATTTCATGTGTAACTTGGTATCACATTTTAGTGGGAGTTGTTGGCATTGATCTGGATTCACCATTTGATGGTGGATGGTCTTTTGCAGTGTGTGTTGGTGTCATGGATGGACTCTTGGATCATGTTTTTATGTGATGAGGGTTCTTTGAAATCTTGGGTTTCATTGATAGGAGGTGGCTATCTTCATGTGAGTAGAGATGTTGATTCTTAGTTTAGAGTGTTTTGGGTTTATGTCATGATGTACTCTTGATTCTAGATTAGATTTTGGCATGGTACATGTTCTCTTGAGACTAGGATGTATGCACTATTGCATGTGATCTCCTAGGAGGAGATGATTAGATCATGTTGTCATGTTTATTTTCTTGATTCATGATTGGATCTTTGACATTGATCTTGTTTGGCTCCCTTTGTAATGAGTACTTGATCATTTGATTGATTACTTCATGGTGGTGCTATGTTGCATTTGGAGTTTGGCATGTATTGATTGGTTATAGGTGCTCATGGATACATGGAGACTTAAGTGAAGCTTGGATTTCTCTTGTAGTTAGAGACATGTTGTTGAGATGGTTACTCTTGATGATATTTCAACAAGAAGTATGAGGATCCTACACCTTGGTTGGACGTGAGTCCAATATGAAACTATGAGTAGAGTTTTCTTGGATGAGTCGTGATGACTTGGATATATTGGAGGAGCATTCTCATTCCCCACTCCTGGTCTACTAAGTGGTTCACTTGAGAGGTATTGCCCATTATTTCTTCCAGGTGTATTATGTTTATGCTTTGTCTTCTCATGCATATAGATCTTGAGCTATGGATATTTGGTTATGGAGGATTCATTTGAGGAGTGTTGTCATGTTTTTCTCCTTATACATTGTGAGTACATTCATTGATGTTGATTTTAGGAGATGTATTGGGCTGATTTCCTTCTTTAGGAATGGTTAAATTGAGTTTGACCTTCTTGTTTTGAGAGGCTTACATCCATATTGGTTGCATGATACATATGTTATATTTGATCTTGGTGATTGAATGGTTAGGTGTTGTGGAGGAGATCATACTTGACATAGTTGGAATTTAGAGGTGTATGTAGAAGGGCTTTCTATAGGTTAATGATGTGTAGTGTTTCTCTCTTTGGTCTTGGTTATTTTCCTGGATGTTTGGTTTCAAATTACAATGGCTTTGAGGTTTGGTTGGTGCTATTGTCATCACTAGCTTGTGGTCATGTTTTTTCACTTATGTTCTTGGGTGATGGCATGGAGGTTCCTTTATCTCTTTCCTTTGTTGAGTGTGGAGAACATGGGGAACCTATGGAGAATTATGGTGAGAGTTGTTCATATAGGTTATTTATTTATAGGTTTTGCATATCATTGTGAATGTTCCTTGGTACTAAATGGTGTTGTTTACACCTTCTAAGTGATGCTATTAGTAGAGTTGGTATTTCTTGATCACTTTTAGATTTACATTACCCATGCAGTGAGAGCTCTTGGATGTGTATGCCATTATTTGATAGGATTGCACATGGAGTTAGTGATTGTGATTTATGGGTGTATATGTTGATGGCATGAGTTTACTATGTTTTGTATACCTTGTAGGTATGGATAGTTAGATGTGTTAGTACTTGTTGTGGGTGTTATTTCAGCTATGGTTAGTGTATATTGACAACTATTGGTGCATAGTGATACCTTTGGATTGAGTGTTTTTGTTTGGGATGTTAGTTGAGGCAGACTTATGCTTCGTTGTGATATTTTGTGCGGCTTCTCTTTGGATGAATTCTTATCTTTGTGCATTGGCATGATGGAGGATGAGAGCACTCATGCTTGGGATGGTGGTCACTTTGATTCTTGTTATAGGCATCTTGATGGATCACATGAAGCACTTTGATTCCTTGATAGTATATGTGGCTAGAGGGATTGTTCCCTTGTTCATGTTTTGAGGTTACTTGTTATCCCTTATGCAATGTATACAAAAAGTGGGAGAATCTTAGGAATTAGATGTTGTACACCTTGCATAATGTTTATAATGTTTAATTTCTTATTATGTGTGTGGTGCACCTAGGGGGATCATAAGTATGTGCATCACTAGGAGTTAATATTCTTGGGGCCACTTTATATTTTATTTAACATTGGGACATAATATAAGTTGTAAAAATGTATTTATTTAATATTGGGGAAAGTAATTTTAAAAAGTACCCAATATTAAATGTGGGTTCATGGTTTTGTAATATCATGGTTTTAGTCACATGGTTTTATGTAATACCACTTGATGGTTTTGTGGGAGCTTGTTTCTATAAAAGCTACCACATGGGTATCTTTTAAGGTTGGTTGTTTGACAAGTTAGCTCTTGTTATCATTTGTGAGGGTTGAAGCATGGCATGGGATGTGTGGTTACATGCTTGTTCACATGGAATGCTTGTAGAGGGCTTGATGCTTCAATAGTGTTCATGGAGTACTCTAGAGATGTATTGTAATATTTATTAGTGAATATTGCATGAGTCATGGATGCTTTTGGAGGTTGGATTTTTCCCTCTTAAGGGTTTCCCCAAGGTATATCTTATGTCATCTTTTCATGGGTATGTTGTCTATTCTCTTGTATGTGGATTCTAAATACTTATTTGCATAGATTTCTATTTTGGGTTATATGGAAATTTCCATTAGATGGCTACAAGTTTCCTTTCATGTTGTTCATGATTTTTTTTGTATTCCATCTTGTGGAACAATAGTGTTATTTTTTACCATAAGTGCTTGATTTATCATTCCATAGGACATGTGTTTTGGTTGTGATGTTGGTTACATGAGAAGCACCATTCATAATCTTGTGACATATTATTTTGCATTGGTACAAGTTCTTTAGAAGTGCTAGCAATATTCTTATTATAGAGTTGATATGGCCTAGCACTAAAATTTCTTCCCTGGCCTTGTGGATCAACTTTGTAAGGAGGCCTATTAGGTTGATTGGGTTGATAAGGTCTAAAATTTTGGATTTATTGTCTCTTGATGTTTACTAACTCATTGCCAAAATTTTGCAATACTCCCTTTATCTATTGCAATTCATTAGATTGAGATAGGGTAGCTTTTTCTTGGGAAAATGCTTGATAACTCAAAGAAAGTATAGTAGGTATAAAAACTATAGGAGATGATTGCAATGGGTGGTTGCACCTCTAGAAAAATGAGCATTGGTAACCTTGGAGCTATTTTACCAGCCTGAATGAGGTTATTTTCTACCTTGATAGTAATATCAAATACATTGGGGAGTGTAGCCACGCCCATAGATTGAATAATCAATAATATATCACTATTAAGAGCTTTAAGAAAGTATAATAATGCATGTTTAGTTAAAAGCCTTACCATTTTTTGGGATTCTATCCCAAGTTTTCTAGAACTAGAAGTTGAAATATGTCATGTGTTCTTGTGGAACTCTCTTGATAGTAGTTAGCTACTCCACCAAGGACAAATGATCTAATTTTTCCCTAAAATTCTTGTGTAAGGGATCCCCAAGTGGTCCCATGTTATGATTGAATTGACAGGTAAACTCTTGAACCATTGTAATGTCTGTCTTTCCCTTTAATGAAGTAGCTAGAAGTTTGGTTGCCATATTTTTAGTAGTGACATTGCGAACCAGAAACATTGTGGCCACATCTCTAATGTACTTAATAGGTATAGTTTGAATTTCTCCAATGGAAAAATGCAAGCTTCTCAAGGTTTCCATAGGTATTGTTAGGATTTTAGAAGATTGGAGCAATAAACATTAAAAATTATATGTAGATTAAATAACCCAGAAATAACAATGAAGAATAACACAAAAGAGATCAACACAAAAATTAAACGTGGTTCACCCAATATGGGCTACATCCACATAAACTTAGCCACCCAATTATTTTATTAGCCAATGTAAAAAATATTACACTCTCATGAATTACATGCACTACAACTTACATCCTAGTCGCTTATAACAAGATTTTTGGAAGCTTCCAGAATTAGGGTTTTACAAATTCATTTTTCATTTGACATGTCAATGGGAAAACCTTGATGTGTTAATGGGGAAAAAAAATTCGGGGGCTGGACCCCCAAATCCCCACTTGGGGCTTGGCCTAGCTCCAAACCCCAACGAGGATACGTTACTGGTGTATAGTATTTGTATGATCAGTCGCTACATATCAATAGGTATTTCATCATGATGGGAAAGATCTAATGGGATCTATCCATTAAATGGTGCAAAAGAAAATTTCCTTGCCATTACATTTGTTGGTACTTGATTTCTTGAAATAAAAATTGTATGGCTATAATTTGGAGATGTAGAATTTGTCCTTGTTCATGGGATAAGACTTCCTTTTTATCTCCTTTTTCTTCTAGGCGGTGATAGCTACAAATACTCAAAAGGAGATGAACTTATTTAAACTCTTCTCATGTGTATCTTTGTACTAGATATTCCTCAAAATAAGAGTGTAGAGTTTCTAGGTATGTGATTTTCACCTCAAAAGGCTAGAAACATTATTGTATATACCAAGATAATAGTGAAAATGGAGTAATTCTTTGACTGAAACAAGTTTTAGTGTCCCATCGGGCGTGTCAAAAACTTTTATCACTAGAATTGCACCCTAGCTAAGTGTGGTACTTAACTATCCTGTGAAAGATGGGATCATCTTCAAGATGTGGGTAACTTATAGTGAAGATGAACCTTTAGAGAGGGTTGAAACTCAGTCTCCCTTGAAATTCTCACAAACTCATAGAAAATGTGCCACATGTCACCTTTTTGCACTTTTTCATTAAAAAAGGGATCCACCATGAATGATCCACAGAACCATGGTGTCAATGAAAAAAAAATGTTTCCCTTCAACATCTTCAGTACTTAATTTATAATTTAGTGTAATCACTCCTGCAAACATGCAAAACCAAAGAGAGGCTGGCATATGTCATATTTTTTGTAATCCCATAAATTGAAATGGGACCCACCTCAAGAATTGTGTGGGCTCACAAAAATCATCCCATGTGTCACCGTTTTTCACTTCCATAGCTAAAAATGGTGTTTTTTGAAAAGCTTGTGGGCTTGCAAAAACATGCATGACATGTTTCAAGCTATCTATACTTTCGCATTCAAGAACTCGGTCCACCATGAAAGGCTTGCAGGCTCATAGAACGAACTAGATAGTGCCATATGTCACCATCCTGCAACCCCAGACCTTGAAATTGGGCCCCCCTTGAAATGTTCACAGACTTGTGGGAAACATTCCAATTGTCATCTTTTTGTGCTTTTGTGGCTAAAAAATGGCATTATTTGAAAATCTTGTGGGCTCGTAAAATCTTGACTATCAAGTGTCAAGCCATTCATGCTTCCCTACTTGAAACTGGGCCCTCCTAGAAAAATCTTGTGGGTGAGCAGAATTGACCAGATGTATCCATGTGTTGACCTTTTTTTCCCCCCACGATTTAAGCTTACCTTAATGAAAATGATTCAACAAACCTATGGAATCCATGATAGGTGTCACTCTTTCTACAATCCCATGCTTTGAGATTTCTTCAGTAAAATATTACCTATAGAATTGCAAAACTAGAAAGTGCAAAGGGACAAAAGATGGTGAGAGCGGAAATGGAAGTTAGATTCAAACTTTTATAATTTGTATCCAAAAATCTAAAAAAGGTCCAAAGCCGTGAAAGAAAAAAGGTTAGGGCTAGAAATGGAAAACACACTTGGACACTTTGATAAAAGGTTCAAAAGTATCACTAGGTTCTAAAATTCGAAAAGGGCCATAGAAGGAAAAATGGGAATGGGAGCAAGAATGAAAATGGAAAATAGATAATTTGACGAAAGATGCAATTGTTTGATTGGGTCCCAAAAGTCTGATGAAATAAAATTGAGGAAAGGAAAGGGAAAAGGGAAAATCAGGAAAGATAAATCAGAACAGGCCTAGGATTTGAACCAAATGTTTGTTCAGGGTCCAAAAACCTAAAAGGATTTGAAGGATGAAAATGAAGGTGGGATCAGGGAAAGGAGGTGGATTTGGAATTTTTTCCTAAGTGTCCGTTCGAGACCCCTGAAAATTTGAATGGCTTTGGGAAGAAAAATGAAAAAGAGAAGGGAAAAAACATCTTTTGAATTCCTTTGCATTATAGGTTTTCTAGTGTAGCTTGGCAAGTAGATAATACAATTAGCATAGGTCCTTTTTAGTATGATAAACCATTTTGGGATCTCTCATATCAACTTTTATTGATGGGTCATGCAAGAAAAGAAGGGTGTCACAAAGTGGCAACACTTACCACTCCTATGTTTCAAGATGTTATATTCTTGTTACATGATGCATTCATTGCATTTTTTACTTTACATGATTTAACTTATATTTTCATTTCAAGTGCATTTGTTTGCATTATATGATACAACTAATTGAAGGTGGCATATTTTGAAATTAACACTCCTTTATTGAGATTGTAGGTAGTTACATGTGCTTACACATGGACTCATAATTATGAGTAGATAAATCATTACCACATACTACAACGTGTCAATACCTAATATTTCATGTCATCCTATGACAATTATGTCAAAAAAAATTACTACTTTTTATACAAGTATAATTTTTTGAACCCTACTATCTATCCTCTATCTTTCACAATTGTTGATAGTAAAATTTAACTTGTGGCTATCTTTGTTTGTAATTGCATAAAAATCTACTCATTAAATATTTTCTCTTTGTTTTGTAGGTTCTCATGAAGCATGAATACAAAAGGATGGACTTAAATGATGAGATCTAGTGGGGACCATTACTTTACATGGACCTTTGTATATTTTTATGTCTAAATATTTATTTTTTATACATGGTTGTGTGCTCTTATATAATTCAATATGCATGATCATTCTAGGATTCACATGCACCTAAATGTGAGAAAAAAGTGTAATGGTTAAATCTACATACACATGTCAATTCCCATCTAATTTTAGACCCATTTTGAGAGAATGACTTAATACATATAACAAATGGTTCACTCTTATGTAAACTTGAGCTCATTACCCTACATAATTTGTCAATCCCATTATAAATAATGAAATATTTCATATGCTAATTTCCACACCATTACCTTCATCTCAACACCTAACAAAATATATTCATTAATTAATTCATCATATATTAATTAAATCCACTTTATAAAAATTAAATTGATTGGATTTAGCCAATCAAGCTCACCCTCTTAATTATCAATGTGAAAATTATAATCTATTTTGACATCATTAAAAAAATATTGTGAGAAGAGGGAGTGAATGGTCGTAAAGGGAATTGAACAATTTTTTTTGAAAAGGAACATCAGTCTACAAGTGGGAGCACAAAATATTAGGGGACTCAAAGTTTGAGGGGGTGGTGTGGCATCATCTTAGCTCTCAATGGGGGAGGCTTCAACCCTCCCCAAAAAAGGTTTGGTTTTCCCATGCATAAGAGGTCTCTAAACCCTCAATACTCCTCATTTCATATGCACCCTTATGATTTTTTTTATTAGTTCTTTACTCTATATTAAGTAGAATAGATTTGTACCTATGGATCTTGCCTGGCACTCTACATATTATATAATTAAATTTATATTGTAATAAATGAATACCCTTTGGCCACCCCTGGTGGGGTCTCTCGTACCCTTGTGGAAGCCAATTCTTTTCATGATGTGGTAGCAAAAGAGTTTGGTTTTGTTTCTTTGACTGCTTTGTTCATCTCAAATTTCCTATACAAGGATGGAGACATTCAACAAGATGGATCAAGGGAAGGTAACTGTTCTAATGGAAACCCTAATTTTTTTTCTCTTTCTCCTAATCTAAAAATGTTTGATTCTTTAAACAAGGAAAATGTTAGGTTAGAAAGTATTTCTATTTTTCTAGTGGTTGTAGATTGCAATAAACTCCTTGCACGAAAGTTCATAGATGAGTGGTTTATTAACATTTGGGAAAAAAAAATTTTTGTAGGATGGTCCAGAGATCACTCTTCCTGGTCTTCTTTCATAACCCTAAGATGTAAGATATAATTCTAGAATATCGGTAATTATAATTTTAGGGCCTTGAAATGGTCTCTTGAAGCCATTTATGATGAAGTCTTGGCCTTTTCAAGCTTGTAGTGGTTAATAGTTAAAAACGTTCCACCATTTCTATAGAAATTTCTACCTTAACTCCTTTCCTTTTCCAGTAATGTCATTAGGGTTGAGGATGCAAAAGTAACCCTATTGCATTTAGATGCTAGGGTTTTAATTACCTTATTGCTTGGATTGGAAATACCTAAAAAATATTGAATCGTTAGACCAAAGCTCTGTTATTAGTTGTGAAATTTAAATCTTGGGAGGTATAAATGTTTGTTACCTCTACAAGAGAGAAGGGCATTTCCAAATAAATTTCCCTATTATTAGCAATAAAGTGAATAATAAGACTACAAGTCATAATCCTAACATGAACTTTGGGAATAAATCTGGAGCCAACCTTGACCAAATGGGGAATTATTGTGCTTCAGTAGACAATCTAAAGCCCATAGTAAGAGAAGAAAATGTCTCACTAGGGCCAGACTCTGGAAGGATTTTACTCTCCTCTCCACAAAAAAAAGAAGGCTCCCCTTCTAATTTGGAAATAGGTCCATCAAGGCATGATGTTTCATACACAATGTCTAAAGAAATAGGGGATGACAACCCTAAACTCTACAACCCAAGAATGGCTTTTGTAGATCCTTACCTAAGAGAGGAGATTGTTAGTGGAGATGGTGGCTTGATGGTTGGAACCCTTCCCTCTAAAGTAACTTGGGAGGTTGAAGCTCCCAACTTATCAATCAGTTTTGAAGAGCTACTCCAAAACAAGAATAACTCTCAAGAGGCTCCCACCTTTGATATTGAGACTAATGAAAATCTATATTTGATTCCTAAAGGTGAAAAAAAGAATGCCCAATAGCTAGTGATGGGAAATATTTGTCACAACGTTGCTTTAAAAAATAGTTTTAGGACCTTTGAAGCTAAGGAGATCTCTATGGGCTTAACAAATAGTGATAAACCACTCAAAAAAGAGTCTTCATACTCTAAGGATTCAAAGGGTGTTGAAGACTCTAACTCTTTCTTAATAAAGAAACATGACTCAAGGGTTAAAAACACTGGTCATGAAATTGAGAGCAATAATCAAAACCATAGAAGCCTACAAAGGCTCAAAACTGGTTCACTATCTCAACATGGGAAAGAGGATAAAATTAAAGGGGATAACCCTCATGCTTCACTATCTAAGGAAAAGGTTAACCAAATCTATATTTTAGAATATGAATATAGTTGTGGGAAAGTGCAGGCTCCTAGGGTTTTGGGCACAAAAAATAAAAATAGTCCTAAAATTATTGCAAAAATCTTTCCCAAATTGAAACAAGACACTAAACTAAGAATAAAGCTAAACTTAGATCATCAAGATAATTCCACAGATTCCTTGAAAGATGAAGAAATGAGTAATAGGATAATGAACAGTGTAGAGATCTCTCCAATTGTGGAAAATAATGAAAATGGTTTCAAGAACCCTGTAGAAACTATTGGAAAGGAACTATCCCTAGGTGAGACTAAAAGGAATTACCTTCCACCCACTAGCTCTCTGCAAAGCACTGTTAGCTTAGATAGAGAAATTTTCCCATTGGGCAATGGCAACTCAAGTGTCTCAAAACTCAAAAAGGAATAAAGGGACCAAAGAGTCCCCAAAACCTTATATTAAAAGGAAGGATACTGAAAACAGTTTTCCTAAATGCTATGATAGCTTAAATAGGAAAGCCATGGATACATCTTAACACTCTATTTATATGGGATTACACTATACATCTTGGAATGTTAGGGGACTTGAATCCTCAGACAAGAAACATATTGTGAGGAAATTTTTTAATCTAATAAAAAAGAAAGATGTGGTATTCTTAAAAGAAGTAAAGACCACCAAGTTCACTCTTGAAAAAAATTTGAACTTTATCTAGAAAGATTTAGTGCATTTTGTAACAAACAATAAAAGGGGGAAAGGATGATCGTTCATACTATTAGCTAATGATTGGTCCAAGTATGTGATGGACAATGGATCCTCCCCATGTCAAAGAGTTGTCTGGATAATAATACAGAGGGATGGGTTTAGATTTGACTTATCCTCAGTTTATGTCTGTAATGACTATAGGGGTAGAATTGAGATCTAGTAGTGGATTTATAATCTCCCCAATATAACCTAGATATTGGGTGAAGATTACAATATGGTTGAACATCAAGAGGATAAGAAAGGTGGTATGAAAATGGACTGGAAAGGGAATGAACTCTACCTTTGGTCAAATATGAAAGCTAAACTCAATCTTCTAGACCCACTACATGGTAACAAAAAAAGGGAATCTGGTATACCTAGTGCAACTCTTAGAAAGGAAATTGTAGGATCTACTATAGATTGGATATATTTTATGCTAATAAATACTTCTTTATCTTTGAAAAAGATGAAGAGGGACACTTTATTAAAGTATATAGTCCCTACATTCTATTTGACCACCATATCATTCTAACAAAAATCCTCTTGAACAATTGGGCTCACAGTGACCTCAAAAGAGAGAATTTGTTCAAGCTTAATAGTAATCTACTTAGAGATGAGGACTGCAATGATGTAGTGTTCACTCTTAGGGAGATCAATAGATGTATGTTAAAATGCAAGACACTGATTGAAAGATGGGAGAAAAATTGAATGGTTGGAAAACATTATATCAAACTATTGAAAAGAAAAAAGCTATGGATAGTAGACAAATTGAATTACAACTGAATAAAAACCTTCTAAAGGTTGAATCAAATATTCAAAATGATCCATCCAACATAGCACTATCAAATGAAGTAACTCTAATCGAGGATTCAATAAGAAGAATTCAAACTAAAAGAATGCAAGGTCTGAGAGTAAGATCAAAGATGAATTGGTTAAAAAGTGGGGATAAATGTACAATTTTTTTCTTTAGGATGCTAAAAAGAAAAGAGGCAAAAAATTATTGAAAAGATATGGGTAGATGACACTACCATCCTTGATCAAGAGCAGATTAAAGAATCGTTCTTTAATTTCAATAGAAACTTATTATCTTCATAAGGTAACAACTTGGATAGTCACAAGGAAAGAGACCTATGTAAAAAGATTATCCCAAAAAATACTATCAGAGGTGCATGTCACCATACTTGATAAAGAAATCACTAGAGAGGAAATAAAAAATTCTATCAAAATATTAAATAGTGATAAGTCCCCTAGAGCAGATGGCCTCCAAGTGGGTTTTTACAAACAAAACATTGAATGGATTGGTGAAGATATTCTCCAAGTGTATAAAGAAGCTACTCATGTGGGGTCTTTGGGTCCAAATATCAACAAAGGAATAATCAAATTAATACCCAAGGAAGGTGACAAAACCCTCAAAAAATGGAGGCCCATTACTCTACTTAATCTCTCATACAAAATATTGGCTAAATTATTAGCAAATATATTGCTTAATATCCTCCTAGAATTTATAAGCATTACCCAAACTACCTTTATAAAGGGAATATATATCTTGGAGAAATTGTTAACCATTTGGGAAGCCATGAACTGGGCCAAACTCTCTAACCAGAAGGTAGCTATGTTTCTTCTTGACTTTGAAAAGGCTTATGAAAGAGTAGAATGGGATTTTTTTCTCTTGGCATTGGAAGCCTTTAGGTTCCTAAATAGCTTTTTCCATATGGTTAGAACACTTATGAAGGATGTTGGCCCTAGATAGAGATAAATGGCTCATTGAATAAAGAATTTATCCTTAAAAGATCAATTAGGCAAGGTTGCCCTCTTGTTCCTACCCTATTTTTTATTGCCTTTGATGCAGTATTTTATCTCTTGAGGGAAAACTTAGCCTCCCTAGGGCTAGAGGCAGCTCACTTCTCAATAAGGATGAACTCTTAAATTTGAAATTTGAAGATGATGCAACTCTTTTCATGGAACTAGAAGAGAAGAATATGGAATCCCTAATGGTAAAACTCAATATATTCTACAAAGCCTCAAGGGAAAAAAAATTGAATGCTAAATCTATTATGTTAGGGTGGCAAGATACCCCACCAAATTGGAAAGAGAAATTTGACTTCCAATGGGGAAGCCCCTCCAAATAGGTGAGATACCTTGGGATCCCATTTGTTGTGAGTCCATGCCTTAAAGAAATGTGGCAATGGATTAAGGGTAAAATAGAAAATAAGCTTGATAAATGGGATAAACATTATCTCTCTATGGCATAAAGGATGCAAGTTTGTTAGAATATTTTTTCATCCTATAGCTTATACTACTCTTCTATGTGGTTCTTCAGTAGTTACAAGTGAAATGAAATTTAGAAAAAAATCAAAAAACTTTTTATGGTCAGATGAAAAGGGGAAAAAAAGAAGCACTCAATGAAGTGAGAATGGTGTTATGTGGATAAGGCCGAGGGGGACTGGGTTTGAGAGATTTAAAGTTGCATGGGGTGGCTCTTGCAATCAAATGTATTATTAAATCTCTAGAAGGAAATGAACCTTGGAAAGTTCTTATAAGGAATAACAATCAATCATCAGTTCCAAAATAATCCAAATCATGGAAGTTACTTCCATTTAGTGACCTAGTAGTTGGCACCTTTCCAGTAGTTCCTATAGGATCTACAGTCTTCAAAATCATATAGAAGGCTTGGAAATGGATCAATGAAAATATTAGTAATAGATATATTATATGGTGAAATGAAAAAGTTGTGTCTCACTTTTGGAAAGAGGATTTTTTTGGAATGGTCAGGCTAAATTCACTTGCACACCTTCAAGCAAAGTAAAATCTTTGATTGAAGGTACCTTCAAGTGAAGGTATGCAAATAAACACCTTTGATAGAAGGTAGTTTCCTTTAAAAGGTTTTTTTTGCTATAAAATGGCTTTTTTGCATGGGGACCTTCTATCAAAGGTGCCAAAAATAATTTTTTTGTATCTACATCAAAATCTCCTCAAAAATTTTAATTTCAAACCCTGCGTTGGACTTGCAAATGAGCTTGAATTGATAAGATATTTTGCAAGAACGTAGCCCTCGAAATGACCTTTCTAACAAGTATAATTTTAATATGTTTTCATTTTATCATGTATTTAATTTTCATTTTTTACTGAACATAGGTTTTTCTCCGAACATCGAGCTCTTCGTTTTGCAGAGGTTTAAAAATAGTAAAACATTGTAAAAAAATTCAAAAAATATTTGTTCCCTCCGTATTGATGTTCTTGTTTCACCAAAAAAAATGGATTTCAACATATACATAACAAGTTATTGTTGTGCATGTTTTGCACACACACCCCACTGAAGGCAGGGACCCCCTTTCTTTTTTGCTTTTTCCTTTCTCCTGCAAACTTGGTCCCCACTTGGTTGCTTTTCCTTTTCCTTCATTTTTTGACTTTGGGGACAAGTTGCCTATGGATTTGGGATGTTTTCATGATGCCTATGTGAACTGCCAAGCTTTCATTAAGTTTTGGGAAGTTACAGAAATTTCTTTACGGGCCGCCACCCCTCCACTATCGCTTGCGAGAATTCCTTTGCGGGTTGTTGTCCCTCCATCGCCGTCTACAAGAATTCCTTTCCAGGTTGCCATGTGCAGGTCACCATGTACTCAAGGTCATTTTTAAGGGCGGCCAACCCTTAACTTCCCCTCACATTGCAGACTCTACACCTGTTGCACCCCTTTCACTGTCAATCAACGATGAAGCCTTCACAACCATCCTAAGTTATGCATTTCATAGATGTTATCAGTGATCCCAAACTTGAGGTTCAAGATGGTAAAACCACCAAGTCAAGCACTTGCAGGTCTACCCCTATGGAAGGTTGTTTGTTGTCTGTCATTCCTTGTCCTTTCATCGTCTGCTATCTATCTGTAATCCACCTTCTTCCTTCTATCTGTCATCCATTGGTCATCCACCATTTTCTGGCCATTCATTGTCTTCCTTCCATCTATCAGTCGTTTTCCTTTTGTCTACCACTTGCGGGTCTTCCCCTACGGAAGGTTGTCTGCCATCTGTCGTTCACCTTTCATCTGTCAGTCATTTGTCGTCCATGCGTCCACCATCCATCATCTACCTTTCATCCACCAACCATCTGATGTCCACCTTTTTTCCACCGTCCATCAGTTGTCCCTTGTCCGCCATCCTTCTGCCCTAGGGGAAGCCCGCACCCTCAAACCCACATTTATGTTTATGGCCCAAATGAGCTCCAAACATGAATTTTATGATCTTTTAGTAATGTATTAATGGATCTAATGCTCGATTTGTAGGATGTGATTAATATTCACTTGAATTTATATGTGAATGCACTTACTACATTTCATGTATGTAGGATTTATGGAGCCTACTGCGGGTCCGTCAGGGAGGCCCATTGGGAGAGTTGTCTTGCTTCTCATTAAATGATTGTGATCCATCAAAAGTTGTTTCATTAAATTAGGGGGTAGCCAATCCATTGATGTAAATTATCGCCAAGGCCCATCTGATCCACTAAAAATGTTGCAAATCCATCAAGCAAAAGGAAACCTTCAAACAGTTTCAGCTACAGTAAAAGGGCAATTAGCTAAAAGACAAAAATGCTACAGTAACAAGGCACTAAATGAAAAAATAAGGAAAAGACAAAGTTGTATTTTAAATTCCTTTATAATGGGGGGTAGATGAAACTCTAATGTAAAAAAAATATGATCCACACAATGCAAATTAATCCTAGCAATTCATTTGGGCTTTGGAAAACTATAAATAGGGGTCTCCTCTTCATTTGTAAATGGTTGGAGAACTGGTGTAAAGGGAATTTTCAGCAATAGAAGACAACATTGCATGATTTTATGGGTGTTCTCTTTAATTTTCTCATCTTACATGCATGGTTCTACTTCCATGCTATTTTTAGTTGTTAGTTTCTTGAATGGTTGTTACAATGATGTTGTTGTTATAGCATTTGATGAGCTTTTAGCCCATACTTTTAGCACTTGTTGATGACAAAATGTTGTACAAAGTTAGCCTAGGCTTCTTTATGTCATTGTTGCAACCTAGTTCAATTGCATGCTCATAATGTATGTGCAATCTAAAAATCATTAGACCTTAGAAGAATGCAGTGGTTTTGTGTAGCTGAAGCTTTCTCTTGGTCAAACAAAACTTAGTTTAGGAATCTTGTCTACTGTAGTAGCCACTATTGTTACTGTTCATTCATAGGTTAGGATTAAAACAACTTTCTTATCCCTTCTCCTTTTGCTATTTTTTTTAGTCCTTTGTTAGAGTAGGATCTCAAGCATCACCATGAAGCTAATCAGATGGACTTGATGAGTTTTAGTTTGTTGTTTTGAGTGGGCAATTGTTGTTCATTCACTTCTAGCACTTTGAAACTACATTTGCAGACCCAACTTCCCACACTTTGTAACTCATACATAAGACTACCCTTTGTTACCAACAAAACACATCAAAAACTGAGATATTCCAAGCTTGTCAAGACCTGACACTCGAGAGACCTTGGGGTAGTGATTTGTAACTTGCTTGCAGATTTCTACCTTTCAAGAGAGGTAGCATACTTGTGTGCTTCCTATGTTGAGAAGGTGAAAAAACACCCATCAACAGTTATGTTATACGACACATACGTACGTCCAAATTATAATTACAATGAATTCAAAAATTAATTAAAAAAATATATGTAACCAAAAATTATGGAAAAATATTCATTCCCTCCATATTGATGTTGAGAATCTATATTTCAAAAATTAGAATTTTATCCTCTATAGGAAAAAAATTATGCTTTATGACACAAACGTTACTTTTCAAAATGTTATTTTTTGTTTAAAAATAGTTATTAAAGGAGATGTTGAAAGATTCATAATTTATCTCGGAAAAAATAAAAATATATATATTTAGAATCTACACAGAAATTTCCAAAAATCACCAGTTCACATCATCTTGAAATTCTTAATAGTTTAGCTGCTATAGGTCTCAAAAGATGAAGATTCAGTTAAAAATATTGATGTAAATGTCCATCTTGGGAAAAAAGTGAGACATAGTATAGTGGGATCCCCCTATAGACAACAAAAATAATCTCTTTGAAAAAAGATCCATATGGTGGAATCTTAAGCATAAAAATAAACCTTTAGCGCTTATGCAAGGTTGTTCAACAAAAAGTTGGGCATCCAAGGGAATCAATGTTGGAAAATGTGCCTCAACTTGTTGGCTTGAACCTCTGTTAAAGACTTGGAAGATTTCCCCTTCATTTGGTCTTCATTGTCGGCCTATCACCCGAATCTTGAACCTTGTAACCTATGTTGTGGGGCTCTGAAAGATGATAACTAGGTGATAGTGTGTTGGTCGCAAGATAGCTGCAATCGTTAACCTTGGAACCTTCTCGCGGAGTTCAGAAGTTACTTAACTTCCCGACTAGATGATCCCCTTTGTGTTGTTGCGACATCCGGGAAAATCCTAACCTCTGACTGGAGGTTGTGAAGTTAAATTTTTTCTTGATAAGGCGATCTCCTTTGTTGTCATGACATTCGAGAATTTTCTAACCATCAGTGGAGGTTAAGAAAAGAAGTTTGGGTTCTCCTCAACTGGGTGACAATGATATCAGCTTGTCGTGGAGTTTGGGAAAATCCTAACCTCCATCTAGAGGTTGAGAAGTTAAAGCTTTTCCTGACATGGTGATCTTCTTTGTTGTCGCGACATCTTGGAGTTTCCTAACCTACTATGGAGGTTTTAAATTTTATGGTTTCTTCGATTGGGCGACAAACCGATGGATGGTGGGACCAGGATGCATGGATGATGATGTCAGCTATACAGTGGTGACATAGATGTTGTGTGGATGGTGGGGACCTCAAGGAATGGTTGACAGTTTGGTATGATAGTCAAAGGTGATGGATGAGTTATGTGTCGACACGTAACATGATTTCATTTGTTGATTTTACATCGTTGTTGTAAATCAATAATCATTGGCCAAAAGATATTTTTATGTTCTAAGTGATAAGTTTGCATTTATTGCATGATCTGACTTTGGGGTTGACAGAGTACGAATATGGTAATATTCTCTATAACCGAAATTTAATGTTGGGCAGCTCAATGTGTGCTGCTGGTGATATGCACGACCCGAGATGGAGGAAGCTTGTCAGCAAAGGAACAAAAATTAAATGAAACCCTAATGGTTGTTGGCTAAAGGAGAGAATACATTGTATGCTATATGAGCATTGTAACAGTGAGTGAGACAAACTGTATTTCTGTGACTGGAGGTCAACCAAGATGATGCTGCTGTGAGCTAACATATGAGAGTGAAGTCTATAACTTTGTATGTAATTTATTTACTGTAATACAAAGTGACTTTACTTGGTGTGGTGGGTTTTTCTCCCATAAGGGTTTTCCCATATATATCTGGTGTTATCTTTGTGTGTGTTATTTTCTTTATTTGTCCTAGTGTACTATGAATGTGCATCTCAAGTGTGTATAACTTGTTAAATGAATGGTTTTTTTTGCACTTCTCTCTTGAGGATTTTGCATTAGGAAGGAATTTCCACACTATTTCTTTCCTTACAAGTGGTATCAGAGCCTGACTAATTGTGTTATCCTTGTGAGTAGGGATGGTTTTTTGTGTTAATCTTGTTTAGTGGGAGTCTTGCAAAAGAAGAACTGATTACTTTATTTACTATTTGATATGGCAAGTACATTAGGCAAAGTAGAACTTGAAAAGTTCAATGGTGGCAATTTTGATTTGTGGAAACTGAAAATGGAAGACTTGTTGGTGGATAGAGACCTTTGGGTTGTTGTGTTTGGAACTATGCCACAAAGTATGAAACAAGAAGATTGGGACCTTGTAGACAAAAAAGCTAGAGGGTTGATAAGACTTTGTCTGGCCGATTTTGTACTCCTGAATGTCCATGAGGAGAAGACTGCATCTTCATTATGGAAGAAACTTGGTGACATTTATCAAGGAAAGTCTCTAGTAAATACGTTATTCCTAAGGAAGAAGTTATACTCCCTGAAGATGGAAGAAGGTGCATATATTGTAGACCATTTGAATTCATTTAATATGATTGTTGCCTAGTTGGCATATGTGGGTGTGAAGATAGAGGAGGAGGATCGATGTATGTTTTTGTTATGTTCCTTCCCACTTGGGACCATCTGGTGATGGCTATTGGAAGTACAACAACTACTTTCAAGATGGAAGACATGGTTTCCTCGTTGTTGTTAGAAGAAATGTGGAGGACGTCTTCTGAGATGGCCAAGGAGGCTCTTGCTTTTCAAGGTAGATCAAAGGAGAGAGGCAAGAAGAAAGATAAGAATTCTAAATCCAAATCTAAAGGGAGATCAAAGTCTCTTGGTAAGAAGTCCAAGGTGAAATTTTGGAACTATGGGTAAATTGGTCATATCTAAAAGGATTGTAAGGAGGAGAAGAAGAAGAAGAAAAACTCTTCGGACAATGAATCTTCTCAGAGTGATGCAGATGCCTTCATTGTAGCCTTGGCAACTCAGGCATCAGATGGTGTATGGATGATTGACTTAGGTGCATATTTTCACATGACATCTCATAGAGATTGGTTCACTAAGTATGAAAAGTATGATGGCAGAAAGGTGTACCTGGACAGTGATTCAATTCTGAAAATTGTTGGTCTTGGAAGAGTCAGAATCCAATTCCCTGACGGAAGAATCAAAGGGATTGATGGTGTAATACACATACCAGGTTTGGCTCGTAACCTACTTTCTTTTAGTAAGTTGAATGATATTGGTGTGCAAGTCTCTTTCTCAAGTGGAGGTTGTAAGATGACTAGAGGCACAATGGTGTTGGCTAAGGGTGCACGCATAGGCACTCTATACAAGCTGGATGCACATCTTGTTCAATGTAACAATGTCACTGTAAAGTCAAGAAAAGATACTCATGTAGAGAAGGAGAATGAAGCTCCTTTGGGTGTGAATTCCTTGGAGGTGAAACTCCCAATAGAGAAGACCATATTATGGCATCATAGACTCGGTCACATAGGAGAGAAAGGCTTAAAAGCCTTGAAAAATAAAAATATTGTTGAAGGGCTTGTTGACTATAACCTTGAGTTTGATTTCTGTGAACATTGCATTTATGGAAAGCAACATCATGTTTCATTTTATTCAAGTCCTCATAAATCTTTTGGTATATTGGATTATGTTCATTCTGATGTATTTGGCCCAGTGAATGTTCCTTCATTATCGAAGTCTAGATATTATGTTTCTTTTATTGATGATTGTTCGAGAAGGGCATTTGTGTACTTTCTGAAAAGTAAATTAGAAGTGTTCAGTTAGTTTAAAGAGTTTAAAAACTTGGTAGAGAATCAAAATGGAAGGAAAATTAAATGCTTGAGGATGGATAATGGCAGTGAGTTCTGTTCTACAAATTTTGAAAGGTATTGTAAAGACCATGGGATTAGAAGGCATAAAACTACACCTTATACTCCACAACAAAATGGAGTTGCAAAAAGGTTAAACAAGATGTTGATGGAAAGAGCAAGAAGTATGTTGAGTGGTGCTAGTCTAGAGTAGAAGTTCTAGGCTAAGGTTGTGGCTACAACATATTACTTAGTAAATTGTTCACCTTGTTTGACTCTTGTTGACAAAACACTTTTGGAAGCATGGTCTGGTAAGAAGCCCTCTCTGAGATATATTCGTGTCTTTGGCTATGAGGAATATGCATGTGTCAAATGAGAAAAGATCAAAGTTGGAGAACAAGACTATCAAATGTATCTTCATTGGCTATGACATTGGTGAAAGGATACAAGCTTTGGAATCCTATTACTAAGAATGTTTTGTACAACAGGAGTGTAATATTTCATGAGTTGAAGCCTTCAGTAGCTGGTCCACAGCTAGAGATAGATAAAAAGGAAAAGAAGAATGATGTAGTTGAAATTCCTCAAATTCTAGATAAAGAGGAACTACAAAGTGTACTTGAAACTGAGGAGAGTTCTAGTAGCTTTGAGAGTTCTGAAGAAGAAGAACCACGACCTTAGCCTCAGCCTGTGAGGAGGTCTACACATGAAAAGCATCAAACTGATAGGTACAAATTTTCTATGTTGGATTCAACTATGCCTATGCTTTGATTACTAGCATTGATGATCGTATGACTATGAAAGAGGAAATTAATATGTTTGACTCAAATTCATGGTTGCAAGCCATGAATGAAGAAATGGCATCATTGAAGAAGAATGGAACCTAGGATTTGGTACCTTTTCCTAAAGGGCGAAAGCCTATTGGCTGTAAATGGGTATTTAAGAAGAAGATTGGTCTGGATGGTAGTGTTGAAAAGTATAAAGCCCGGTTGGTTGCGAAAGGTTATTCCCAGGTGGAGAGAATTGATTATGGAGAAATATTTTCTCATGTAGCTAAGCTGACATATTCTATCAAATTTCTTTTGTCACTTGTAGCCGCGTATGACTTAGAAATCAAGCAGATGGATGTGAAGACAATGTTTCTTCATGGAGAGCTAGAAGAAAAAAATTATATGTCCCAGCCTGAGCACTTCATTGAAAAAGGTAAAGAAAGCCTGGTTTTCAAGTTAAAGAAATCTTTGTATGGTTTGAAGCAATTTCCTAGAATGTGGTACCAAAAGTTTGGCACATTTGTGTTGTCGTTGGGATTTGTGAGATCAAAATATGATCATTGTGTGTATTACAAAACTGAAAATGATCAAGTGCTTATTATTACCCTGTACGTGGATTATATGTTGTTCATAGGAAATAGTAAGGCTATGATTTTTGATCTAAAATCTCAATTTTCAGCAAAGTTTGAAATGAAAGATCTGGGTGCAGCAAGGTATATTCTGGGAATGGAAATAAAAAGGGATATAAGAAGTAGAAAGCTTTGGCTTAGCCAGAGTAAGTATATCAATACTATCCTAGAGAGATTTGGAATGACTGATTGCAAGCAACTAGTTGTTCCAGTGTTGCAAGGAATGAAGCTATCTATTGAAGATTGTCCAAAGTCTTCTACCGAGATGGAGGACATGACCAGGGTGTCGTATGCAAGTGTTGTTGGAAGTTTAATGTACACAATGAGCTATACAAGGCCAAACATTGCCCAAGCAGTCAGAGATCTTAGTTGATTTATTGCTAACCCAGGAAGGCTGCATTAGGATGTTGTGAAGAGGGTTTTCAGATATTTGAAAGGTATCTTGGAGTTTTCTTTGTGTTATCATGGAAACTTGGTTGGATCACAAAGATCTCTTAGAAATCGTGGTTATGTGGATTCTAATTGGGTAGGGGACATTGACAGCAAAAGATCCACTAGTGGATATATTTTCATGTTATTTGGTCGAGCAGTGAGTTGGATGAGCAAGCGGCAAGTTGTAGTCGCTTTATCTACTACAGAGGCAGAGTCTATGACAAAAACACATGCCTACAAAGAAGTTGTTTGGCTTAAATGTTTGTGTTTAGACATTGGGTTTAATGTAGGACAAATTATGATTTGTTGTGACAGTCAGAGTGCTATTTCTTTGGTGAAGAATCCTACTTTCCATGCCAGGACGAAGCACATTGATGTACAGTATCATTTTGTTCATGATATGGTGGAAGATGGAAAGGTTAATTTGGAAAAGGTGGATACTCTGGACAATGTTGTTGATGCATTGACAAAGGCCGTGAGCATAGACAAGTATAGGTGGTTTTCCAATTCGATGGGCCTTGGGGCCTATGACTTTAATTAATTTTGTGTTTGGAGGAAGCCAATAAGTCTTTGTCAAGTGGGACCTTGTTGAAAAATGTGCCTCAACTTGCTGGCTTGAACCTCTGTTAAAGACTTGGCAGATTTCCCCTCCATTTGATCTTCATTGTTGGCCTATCACCCAAATCTTGAACCTTGTAACCTATGTCGCGGGGTTCTGAAAGATGATAACTGGGCGATAGTGTGTTGTCACAGGATCACTACAATCGTTAACCTTGGAACCTTATCGCGAAGTTTAGAAGTTACTTAACTTTATGACTGGCTGATCCCATTTGTGTTGTCGCGACATCTTGAAGTTTCCTAACCTATTGTGGAGGTTGTAAAGTTTATGGTTTCTCTGACTAGATGAAAAACCAATGGATGGTGGGACTGGTCTGCATGGATGGTGACGTCAGCTGTACGTCGGTGACATGGATGTTGCATGGATGGTGGGGACCACAAGGCAGGACCAGCAGTTTGGTGTGATAGTCAAAGATGATGGACGGGTGATGTGTTGACATGTGGCACAATTTCATTTGTTGATTTTACATGTATCATTGTTGTAAATCAACAATCATTGGCTGAAAGCTATTTTTTCTATTAGCAATAAGTTTGCATTTATTGCATGATCTGACTCAGGGGTTGATAGAGCGCAAATATGGTAATATTTTATGTAACCAAAATTTAATGTTGGGCGGATCAATGCGTGCTACTGGCAATATGCGCTGCCTGAGATGGAGGAAGCTTGTCGGAAAAGGAACAAAAATTAAATGAAACCCTAATGGTTGTTGGTTGAAGGAGAGAATTCATTGTATGTTGTATGAGCATTGTAACAGTGAGTGAGACGAACTATATGTCTATGACTGGAGGTCGACCAAGGTGATGTTGTTGTGAGCTAACATCTGAGAGTGAAGTCTGTAACTTTGTGTGTAATTTATTTACTATAATACAAAGTGACTTTACTTGGTGTGGTGGGTTTTTCTCCTGTAAGGGTTTTCCCACGTATATCTAGTGTTATCTCTGTGTGTGTTATTTTCTTTGTCTGTCCTGTTGTACTGTGAATGTTCATCTCAAATGTGTATAACTTGTTAAATGAATGATTTTTTTTTGCACTTCTCTCTTGAGGATTTTGCATTAGGAAGGCATTTCTGCATTGTCGCTTTCCTTACAATCAAGAGCTTCAAAGACATCTTATTTGAGGGCCAAATCAAATCATGGGCCTCTGTAAGTAGTGAATTTAACCTCCCCCTCCAACTGGAGACCATACTCCATGCTTAAAGGAGCCTGTGAGGTTCTTCAACTACCCAACGTGTGCAATAAAGAAAAATACTATTTTAAACACTTCAAATGGACTGATGGCACACTTATCCAAAATGTAAAATTAAAAAATTTCATATAAAAATTTAAGTAACAAAAATTCTATGTTTGAATTTCTTAACCAGAAATGGAATCTATCTCTATCTGATAAAAATGGTAGATGTATTTATGAAAAATTGGTCTAATATCATTGAACCAAAGAAGGCTTGCTTCAAATGGTTATTAATTCTTCAAAAAATATTTTATAAGATTAATCACTTAGATATTGATTTATGTAGATATTGTAGGAATCCTAGAACTATTAAACATATATTCTTTGAGTGTTTTTATGCAAAAGAGGTTTGGGACTTATTTTGTTTCAATGCCAAAGGTTGGAAAGGTAACATAAAATAGACTAAAATCTTACTTGGCAATGTGGATGGACTAAATAAAGAATGCAATCTATTTTGGTTAATCCTTACTAATGAAATCTTATGAAAAATTTAGATTGAAAGGAATGAGGAAAAAATGCAGGGTGTCAAGAGGTCACTTACTAAGTTTTATAAAAAACTCAGTTCATAACGTTGCTATGCAGGTAACTATAATAATTTGGAAAAATCAAAGCACAATTTTCTAAAGATGTAAGAATATGGTATAGTTTGAGTGAACATTGAGGGGATCAAATATGGTCACACATGCGCCTTCAACAAGGATGAAAACATACCCCTCTTGAAAGGAATGCCAGAACTCCTAAAGAGCTGCAAGAAAGAGAGTGAGGACAAAACTAAGAAGGAAAAACATAGCACCTGATTCCACATAAATGAAGGTTTTGACTTTGTTGTTGAAGTGGTTCGTTCCAATGAAGATGTCTCTGACATAAATCCCCTCTTGGATGGGGGGAGTGGGAGACATATGGTGAAAGTAGGGTTGAGTGTTAAATGATACTCTGATAATTAATTAATATGTTTTTTTGTAGTAAACCATAGCAAGAGGCAATCAACTGTTAGAATGATGTAATCAAAAAATTATAAAACTTATATGATGCATAATACATCAAGAAATATTGTATAAAGTTTTTTGCTCTATCTTTAATATAAAAAAAAATTGGTTAAATAATCTTCTATTATTTAATTAATTTTAAAATAAACCATTCTCCCACAAATATTTAAAATAATAAAATAAATATAATATCTATAAATAATTTAATAAAAATCATGATAAATGAAACAAATAAATCAAATTTGTTGACTATTTGATCAAAATAGTTAATAATCTCATACAATAAAGTTAACTCAATCTTCAAAAGGGAAACATCAATTACCAAATTAAAATTAAATCAATTGACTCATTATTGATAAAAATAAATAAATAATTCTATTAAACTAATAAGTCAATCAATTAGCTAATAATAGCCGCAACCTAGCCTCATCCACTCCATTTTAATTGGATAATTCTTGATCTAGAATCATGATCTTGGTTTGAGCAAGTAAATATTGCCCAAATGAGAAACAAATAAATTAAGAGCACATCCACTTCATGCTCTATTGAAGGTTTGCACAAAGTTAGGACAAATGATTTTAAATATTATTTTTTAATTCTTATTGTTATTTTTTTTGTACTTACATTCTCTCACAATTGGATCCATCTTATCCATATTTGCATATGTTTCCACATATTTGACATTCAGTATGCATATTATTTCTCACCATTCTTGAACATTTAATCATTGCCTAGATATTACCATTTTCGTGTCCATGTCAATCTTACACCAATCCCAAACCCTTGAATTTGAACCCCAAATTTTTAAAATTTAAATTCAAATTTTAGCCAACTCCCCTACATTTCCTTCTGTAATTTTATGGCTATATCCTTATTATAAAGACATCCAATTTCATTCATTTTAGACATCATGAAATTATTGAATATCATTCACATTTCACAAAGGAGCATGCTATGAATATTTCAACTTGAGCACCTAAAAAGAAACAAAATCTACATCACATCATCTTAGAACACGTGTATGTCTAAAGATTGTTATCCTCGATGATTTCCACAACCATAAAGTTGGCCATATCAAGGGCATTGACCTAGGAGAACACAACTCTTGTGATGCGGCAATCTTCTTGAGGTGTTTCTAAACACTAACAATCTTTAGCATTTAAAGAGAAGTAAAGGGTTTTTGTTGTTTTGCTGTTTTTTGACTGTTGGTTGGTTGTTGTTTTAACTGTTTCATGTTTAGTATTAGCATCATTTTGATGTATTCGATATAAAAGGGTTTTGGGTCCCTTCAAAATCTATTTTTCTCTTATTAATCAAAACATTTAAAGAGAAGTAGACTTCAAGGTGAATCAAAGAGTAGGAGTGTGCAACTAACAAGATTAGATTTACAGAACATATAACAAATCCATGCATGTAGAAGCAATATAGAGTTATTGATTCAACCCAACGATAGTGATAGATTCAACATAGAAATATAGATAGTGAGCACACCTAAATTACCATTTTTCTAGTATCAAATCATATAATCAATATTACACTAAATGTATTCCCTCACATTGATTTAGAGCTAAGTACATTTCTCTTTTACATTTAGTTTTCTAACTAAACATTTAATATTATGTAAGTTTCAGTCCATGTTTCTTAATTAATTAATCTAAATTATTGTATATTGTAATTCTTACATTATTTAATCAAACTGAATTAAACTTGAGAAAACAGTATTTTCCTCTCTACCTATATCCACCTATATCCTGTTAATTACTCATAACTTAAAAATAATCTCCCCCATAATTATAAATTTGTATCTATAAATTTGTATCTGACAAACAATATTGTGAACAACCACCAACCACCATTTTTTCTATCATAATTTAATGTACCCTCCATTCAATGCTTCTAAGTCCATGCACTTATGTCTTGTAATGTAGCCAAGCATTTCCATCCACCAGTTTGCTGCCAAAATTAAAGAAATAAAAACCTTGAGCATTGATAATGTTTGATGATGTTTAATAATATATGTATTCATTAAATCTATATATAAGTACAATTATATGTCAATTATAATCTTGGCTTGTAGCAAGAATAAGAACCTTACAAGAGGTTAGACTTAGGAACCCTTCTACTCATGACTCTGCCTCCATTAAATCCTCCGATGTTCAATTAATGATTTGAAGAATCCACTGGTGACATAACAAACATTATTATGTTAGCACTTCATTATTTTGCCCGAATAGTCTTCCACTACATATATTACATTCTGTGAACTTAGTTCTTAAAGGTGGTTTGCCTGAGGATTTATATGTTTTCTCTGTTAAAACCATCTACCTAGGTGACTATTCATGCTTCATTTTATATTATAAATAAAATTAGTTATTGTTATAAGCATGTATTGATTCGGTTTCGGCCTGACACCTGGATCTTACTAAGCTTAATGCCATTGTTCTTGTTTTACTAATAAATGCATATTTAGACTTCTTGCAGTTATGGGAGGTATCATAAATGGGCATTAAGCTGGTTTGTCTTGAATTCGGTACAGTCAGTCGTGGCTGAATTTGAAATTAATCTGGTAAGTGCAAAAAGCTGAAATGTTTTCGATGAAGAGATTTTCTGTGCATGCTGGATGACAGTCATTGATTCTTTTTTTTGTTTATTTATTTCATTGTGGTGGTGGTTGTTTGTGTTGTTAAGAATGCTTCCAAATTCAAGAATTTTGGTTTTCTTGTTTGATATTCTGTATTGGAGTTTTATGATGGTGATAAGTGACAAAAATTGTTTTGGCATGCAAGATTGTTAAAGGAAAAATCAGCTCCAGTGAAAAAATACATGCAGAATGGGAAATGGTACAAATTGGTGGTGTAATGACAGGAATTGAATTGAGTGAGTATGTGATGGCATTACTTGAGGTTTTCGTTGGCTATGATTAAATTGTTTTGTTGATGGGTGCTCATGGTTAGTCTTCAGGGAGGGGATGAACAATTAGAAACAACTGTGTGATCTTATTTAGATGGGTTACTTATGGTATCCATGATTCATCTTGAATTACAGGCGAATGTGACACCGCCTGCATTTGGATTCACCATGGAGGATGAAGTAACAGAGAACATTTTTCTTCCTCGCACAGAGTGCACTAAGGATAGCTCTAGAATTCATGGCAGCCAGAAATTCAAAGACAAAGAGAGCTCTGATGGGTGTTCCTACTTCTTCAAAATCATGCTTGGAGACTTTGCACAAAAGCTGGTAACACCAATGCTCATACACTTTTCTTCACCGTTTTGTATTATATATTGTTGAAAACCCAATTGGTATTCTGTTTACTTTACTGCAGCCTATTCCTCCTGCATTTGTTCCAAAGCTGAGAAGAGAGACTGGTAATTGGACCAACCAAAGTGTGGTTCTGCAAGGCCCAAGGAGCCCTCAAGGATCAAGAAGCCCGCGGTTTGTTACAAAACTATCGAGTACTAGTGAACGACTGGAGTTTGGACAGGGTTGGGAGAAATTTGTGCGTCACTACAGAATTGAGTTGGGAGATTTTCTGGTGTTTAAGTATATCGGATGGTCTTATTTCAAAGTTAAAATATTTGGAAGAAGTGGATGTCAGAAAAACCTTACTATTCTTCCTGAGGAGAAATCACGGAAAATATGCCCTAGTAGTGATCTTCTGAGAAATTTTGATCAACACATGAATGGCAAGTTACCAACCGGTTTGGTTTCTAATAAGGAAACAACTGGACGAAGAGAAACAGTAGCTGAACTTGAAAATCCAAGGAAAGAACCCAATTCCTCTTCTTCTCGCCGTAAGTAAAAGCTTTGTGCTCTCTGTGAGGCCCTCAAATTATTTGCACTTATAATGCAGTAAATAGATGGAATTGTTACTAAAACTGTGAGTCCCGCATTTTTCAATATCAATTGCAGGTCGTGGCCGTCCTCGGAGAAATCCTCAACATTGCAACTCATTTCTTTCTTGAAGAAAGCATGAGAGAAAAATCTCTAGAGACACGAACTAAAGAAAAGAGTTATCAAGGAGCTTACCATTTTTCTGGCAGGCGTCCTGTTAAACAAGCAGAAAAGAACAAGGCCCTCAATTTTGCGAATTCCTTCACATCAAATTAACCCTTTTGTTTAATAGTTTTGAAACCATCTTATGTATACAATGAATTTCAGCTTGTAAGATCTTTCTCTTTTTGTTTGATTATTTAGAAGGGAATATAGTGTTCATTTCTAGTCATATTCAAGCACATCTCTGTGTCTACAACATTCTCTTTTTTTCCTGCAATAAGTTAATTTCTTCACATCAAGTAAACCCTTTTGTTCAATGGTTATTAAACCATCCTATGTATACAATGAATTCAGCTTGTAAAGTCTTTCTCTCTTTCAGCTTGTTTATTTAGAAAGGAATTTAGTGTTCATTTCTAGTGATATTCAAGCATCTCTCTGTGCCTACAACATTATCTTTTGGTCCTGCAATAATTTAAAAGGGAAGGCGACAATGAAGTGTAGACTATTCCAAAGTTTGGGTTTCTGCAATTTTTTGATTCGCTGGAGTTTGTGATGGTTCGGTATACAACACTTCCCAAAAAAATATGCAGATCAATTCCAATTCCCAAGAGCAAGAACACGAGTGACTTGTGGATCCTAACAATATGGAATGGCACATTACATATTTCAATTCGGGGCATCACAAGTGCCCTATAATGAAAGGAGGGTGCAGACATTTTTCACTTGAGAATAATCTGGAAGAAGGAGATGTTTTCCTCTTTGGGCAGGTATATAAGAGAAGAAACAAGATTGCAATCCATTTTGAGGGTTGTCGAAAACTGTAATCCTAACAAGAGGAGGAAGCAAAAGCATTTAGCCCATAACAGGGAAAAGATGCAAAACAAGAATGCTATTTCAGATAGGAAAGCAGATCGTAGGCACACCACAATATTTTCCTAGAGATTTGATTTGGGACAGTGTCCAAAGTAAAAGCTGTTTGTTGATCCTTCCATCTGTAGATCAACAAAATCAACTGAGAGGGACACAATGCTGTAAGATGATGTGAATGGCCAAGAAGACTTCTTGTATAATTTCGTCAGCACCCTTACGAGTAGAGACTGTCACGATCTAGATTTACAATGAGACTGTTATATGATCTATCTACCTGTCAAAATGGTTTCATCTCTAAACATCTCTTGCATTCAAGTTGGAAGATCTCCTTTTTAGTGCATTAAGGATATATTGTTTAAAGAGTAAGATGATGCTACGTTGTTTAGAAGGCAACTTTCCTCTGATCCTATCAGATTCATGCATTGGATAACCCAAAATTATCAGGTCAGTGTGTTTAGTCGCTTGACTACAATAAGCCTACCTGCCTCAGAGCTGCGTTTTGTTGATTAATTTGAGAGACAAGCAGCGATATAAAATTCAGGGTGGCTTCATAAGTGCCAGTGAAGCCTTACCACTTTTAGGTGAAATATTAAAAATTAGCTCTGTTCTTCAAATCAAACAACCCAAGGATAGAGTTTGCAAGATACCCCTGGAGATTAGACAGTGTGTAGACAATAACTCATCAAATCCAAAAATGGTTTTAAACAGGCCAGAGATTGTTGCCTTAGCAGCAGCATCCTTGTACATCATAAGTTCAATCTCCAAAACAGTTACAATAAATGTTAAAATAATGAAACAAAGCACTGCCGCTTAAGAGTCCAGCTATGAGGCACACCAGTGGTTTACTTTCTTTCTTTTCCAGATTAAGCTTCAGTGTTACAACATTTTTTTGTGATTAAGAAGACCAATTTTTGTCTCTGTGCAACCCACTGTTTCTTTTCAATATTTGTACGTAAAGGAGAAATGCATATCACAGATTTAATTTCATTATATCACAGCTTTAGTTTAATTATGTTTACAATATCTGGATCCCCTTAATGCACTATTGCAACATCAGCATATGCATCAAATCCAATTCAGAATAGTTGACCCCTCTGCCTCACAGAACACAAGATCTTTACACCCAAATATGGCAAATGTACACAATGGTTCATCATACTGTCATTACATCAATCAACATAAAAGCTGCTACAGTCAGAGAAAACTATTCCCTTTACCACTTACAAAAACAGAATTGAAGCGGGAATTGCACTTTGGCTCTAAAAAGTATTCATTTCATATTGTCTGTCCAGCAATTTGTATACACATTTGACTGTATTAATTAATTGAAATTCAGAAAATAACATGATTTTGAATTTCAATTAAATTTACATCCAGAATGCTGGATAGAAGTTGATTTATTAATTTAGCCTTCCTGCACATCTAGATATAGAAATCTGAAATACTCCACATCAGGCATGTAAAATGTCATTTGTTGTTACACATTTGGATCTACTTCTCTTACAAATAAAATTTCCTGCTCAACATCAAACATGTAAAAAGTCATTATCTGATACACACTGGGTCTACTTTAGCTAAAATAAAATTTCCTGATCATGAATACACGGGTTTTGCTTGTGGCAAGCTTGATGATTTATTATCTTATGGAGACTTCATATACAGCTTGTCATCGGGTGTCATCTAATGTCGGCCAGTGACCCAAACAGGTCAATGAGATTCGAGCGTATCAATGTCTGAGATAATTGTGATAGAAAAAGTAACCTACTTGTACTCCTAACACTAGATTAGAAACACACAAATAGAAAACATTTCTGACTATACCCATTTTGTGTGACTGGAAAAATTGCGCCTTGGTCAGCTATATGTGAGCAAGTTTCTAAGCTTTAGGCTGAGAAACCATGCAAGCTTAAAAATGAAAAAGAATAAGCATGCATTAAAGGTAAAAGGTATTCACTCATTATTGGGATGGTGTTATAATGGTTACTTGGGTTCAAGCTGCTGTTGGACTGATGAGTTCATGGATGTCCTGTCTCTAGTGGTTCATTGCACTCACGGGTTTGGATTCTTTGTTTGATTAGGAGTAGCTCATTTCATCCCTTGTGTGCCCCAAAGAGGTTGATGGACAATTTGACTCTTTCAAATTTATCAATAAAATAAATAAATAAAAAGTGTTTTGGTCACAATCAGGGGTTTGAGATGTCTTGTCTTTTACTTTATACATTTATGGTTTAGATTTATTTTTTCTTACTTTTGACAAGATCAATTGGCAGAATAGCTCTTTCTTTGTGAGGGGTTCATATTCTCATTTTATCTCTTCTATTGAGGGGACATTCATTGTACTTATATGACAAAATTAGTCCTTGGGGATCATATTGAGTCCTCCTTTCTTTCATTCACTATTGTAGATTTATTTTATTTTCTCTCCTTTAGAGAGAGTTTTTTCTCATGTGGTTTTCTCTTTTTCTTTGATCATAAGAGTTCATTTTGTTTGTACATGGGTACCTTATCAGGCGTTGTAATTAGGACCCATCAGTGCATCCATCATTGTATTAGGCTTTTAGCTTCTCCTTAAGTTGATTTTAAGGGGGATGTTAGAGTAAATAGAAAACCTACCTAATAAATTATAATTAATCATTAATTAATTTTGAGGCCCATTTTACTTGATGCACTTAATCTAAATTTAGGAAATGTTCTTTTATTATTAGATTGAACTATTTTTAGGTCATGTCTCATAGCATAGAATGATGACACTTGTTATGATCTAATTTAATCCTCACCTAGGGTTTTATCTAGGGTTCCTTTTTGCTTTTATAAAAATTTGTTATTATCCAATTATATGTTGAAAATGAAGGTAATATTGTAGCTTAAAATGTGTAAAACTATGAGACTATAAATCTAATTAAGTGTTCTTTGTCAATTCTTTGTGTATGATTAATCTGTTTAGATCAATTTTACCAATTGTAGAAAGAGACAGAAGATTGTAGAAGAATGAGACAAGGAGATAGAAGAGACACAACATATACATGGAGAAACCCTTTCAAGAAAATACTCCATCAGAATCAATAGTGCTTGTATTATTTAACCTTAGAACAAGATTGCAATAATACTGTATCAATCCTTGATTGATATGCTTCATTTCCTTCAACAATCCTTCTTCACAACCTGCAATAAACTCTCATGGAACTCTCATACACTTGTTGTAATTAATAGACAATAATATGAGCATGTAAACTCATAAGAGTTGTTCAATTCAAGAGCATAAATCTCCTCACAAAAATCTACGCCTAGATGGGCAAGTAGAGTTCCACAATATAATGTGAAGTCAAACCAATGTTTTCCTCAATTTAGGCGCCCCAAACTGAACACTTAACTAAACTTTGGTCAAGAAGATATCATGCAAACTTCACCTCAAAGTTGGATCCCAAGAATGGGCCCACTTGACTAAGCCTTGTAAATATCTTCTCATGCAAAAGGTGTTAACTGAAAGATGCCAACTTGGGCGCCCAAGGTGGACCCAAGTCAATCTTAGTTAACTAAAACATATCTCTCCACCAATTCATACAAACATTATGCATGATTGATCATCCCCACTTAACTGAAAGTATCCACCTATTATTTGTCATGCAGCTGAAATCATTAGTCATGCAACTCAAGTCATCTCAAATCAACTAGCATTCAACTCAAAATAACTACATGCAACTGAAGATAATTGAATTGATAGTGCCACTCCACTCATGTAAATATCAATCCTTAATTTGTAGGATCAAAACATGCATTATTGAAGTGTTATCAATCCTCCAAATAGTTAACTGAAGCAAGGTGTGTTCCACCTTCCATGTAGCTCTTCTTGGACGACCCCACATGTTCCTATCATTTAGGAATAATCACAAATGTCAATTTACATGTTCATTTCATTTGAATTTAATCTCTTTCTAATCCTAGTGTTGAGGAACACTTTTCAAGGACTTACACGATACATGAAATATGTTTAGGATTTCAATTAAATGGCATCATATTCTCAACATTCTCCCACTTGATATTATACATTGCAATTATTCTAAACAAAGAATCATTATTATAAATCAAGTATAGGACTCAAGGCTAATGGCCTTCCTACACCAAGAGAACTTATTTGTAGGAATTGGTTTCGTAAGATAATCTGTAGTATTGATCAAAGTGTCAACTTTCTCAATCAATACCTTCCCACTCTCAACCATTTCTTGCACAAAGTGATAGTAAACATCAACATGCTTAGTATGAGCATGATCGATAGAATTTTTGGATAAACAAATAGCACTCTGACTATCACATTCAAGTCTAATTTGCTTGCAATTAAAACCAATACCTTCCCCAAGTCTCTGTAACCAAACCGCCTCTTTAGAGGCATGTGTAGTATCCATGTACTTTGCTTCTGTGTTGGACAAAGCAATCGTAGGCTACCTCTTACTCATCCAACTAACTACAGCTCCAAACAAAGTAAACACATAGCCACTTGTCGACCTCCAACTGTCCAAGTCCTCTTCTCAATCTGAATCAACAAAACCATATATGTCCAATGATCTGTGTATAATATCAATATCATTAGCACCATGATAAACTAAACAATAATCAAAAGTGCCTCGTAAATATCTAAACACCCTCTTAACATAAGTCCAATGTTCTTTACCAGGGTTAGACATAAACCTACTTAGAACTCCCACTACTTGGGCTATATCTAGTCTTGTATAGACCATTGCATACATCAAACTACCAATTGCACTAGCATGTGGAATTTCAAAGATTTCATCATGATCAAAATCATATTTAGGACCCATGTCTAAACTTAACTTCGTGCCAACTGGTAAAGTAATATTAATTGGTTTACTATCATGCATGTTAAATTGTTTCAAAACAGTATCAACATAGTTGCTTTGACTTAAATAAAGCTTTTTGTTACCTCTATCTCTATTGATCTACATACCAAGGATATATTTTGTAGCCCCTAGATCTTTCATCTCAAATGTGCTAGAGATTTGTGCTTTCAATTCTTTGATCATTACCTTGTTGTTAATTAAGTAACAACAATAGATAAAAAGAATATAATAGAAGTTAATTTAGCAATAGGAGAGAATATTTCATTAAAGTCAACTCCCTTTTTTTGGGAGTAGCCCTTGGCTACTAATCTAGCCTTGTACCTTTTGAGATTACCATCTACTCCAATTTTATTTTTAAAGAACCATTTAAAACCCACAAGTATCCAAGGAAACCATTTCCTCATGCATATCTTGTGACCAAAGCTTGTTCTCATTTGAAGAAAAAACTTCCCTTTAATATCTAGGTTCATCATTAGTACTCATCAAAGAAAATATACAACAGAAATCAAGTGGGCTATACTTATCAACGAGATTTCATTGTCTTGTGTATCTTCTCAAAGAAGGTTCTTCTTGTTCCTCAATATGCTCATCATGAGCATCTATCTCAAAACTCTATGAACTATCCTCATCTAATCCATCTAATTATTCTTCAACATGTGCATCTTCATGCTTCTCATTATTTGTCTCAAAATGCACTGTTTGAGAAGTATCCTTCTCATTTGGTTGTTCTTCTCTTGTATAAGATCTAAATTCCCTAAAAATCACATCTCTAGATAAAGTAATTTTTTGGGTTAGAGGATTCTGAAGCTTGCAACCTTTTACATTTTCACCATAACCTATGAATATGCATTTTTGTGCTTTTGGATCTAACTTAGACCAATTTTCTCTAAGCACATGAAAAAAATCCTCACAACCAAAGATCCTTAAATTTGCAACACTAGGTTTCCTACCTAACCACATTTCATAAGGGGTTTTATCTTCAATAGATGAACTAGGAGATCTATTGATCAAATAACAAGAAGTACTTATAGCCTTGGCCCAAAGGCATCAATCTAGCTTAGCACTACTTAACATACTCCCAGCTCTTTCCATTAAAGTTCAATTCATCTTTTCTACTACTCCATTTTGTTGAGGTGTATATGGAGTAGTTTTCTGTCTCACAATTCCTACATGCTTACAATAATCATCAAATTCCTTAGAACAATATTCACCACCATTATCTAATCTCAACACTTTTATCTTATGATTTGGTTGTTTCTCAACTAAAGCCTTAAATTCTTTAAACTTATTGAACACATTAGATTTGTTATGCATAAAATAGATCAAGTGTATCTTGGGACATCATCAATAAATGTGACATAATATCTAGATTTTCCAATAGAGTCAATATCCACAGGACCCATAACATCTAAATGAATAATCTCTAATAATCCTTTAGCTTTATTTTTTCCATTAGGAAATGGAGATCTAGATTGTTTTCCAAACACACAATGCTCACAAAAATCATTTTTTCCAATATTATAATCAGGAATACCTGCCAACCAATTTCTTATTAAGAATCCAGTCCTAAGACCTTTTCCACCAATGTGACCCAATCTATGGTGCCACAACATACATTTATTTTTAGCTTTAGTTACATTGTCTGATTTATTCAAATTAGAGGTATCAAGCTTAAACAAAGTCTCAATTCAAGATCCTTTAGCAACCACCATATTCCCTTTCACCAATCTGCAACTAGCTTTGTCAAATGTCACATGCATTCTAGAATAATTGAAATTAGATACATAAAGCATATTTCTAGTAAGTCCTGGAATATGTAAAACATCATTAAGGGTCTTAACCCTACCATCACTGAAACACAACTTTTAATACATCATTACCGTCATTTGAGGATTTCTCTATAGAAGCTTCATAACTCTTTTTCTTGTTCTTACAATCCTTTTTTACATGTTCCGATTTCCCATAGTTCTAACACTTTACCTTACTCTTACCAGGGATTTTAGATCATCCTTTGGACTTACCCTTTCCTTTCTTGTCTCCCTTAGGTGCCTTTTCCTTAGGCCTACCTCTTACAAACAAGGCATCTTGGGATCCCATTTTAGACTTCCTCCTCATCTCCTCTAATAGGAGAGTAGGAATTATATTGTCCATCTTAGGATCTGCATCACTACCACTAATTGCAACAATTAGAATTTCCAAGACTCTGGTAAAGAACAAAGTAACAAAATGCATTTATCTTCATCTTCCAGCTTTACATCTACAAATGCTAACTGACTTAGAATCAAATTGAAAGCATTTAAATGATGTGCAATAGAATCACAATATTTCATCTTTAAAAAATGCAATTGTCTTTTTAGATACAAATCATTAGTAATACTTTTGGTTTGATAGATATCACCTATCCTCTTCCACAATTTATATGTGGTAGCTTCATCTGAAACATTCAAGAAAACTTCATCAACAAGACATAACCTTATGGTCCCTCTTGCCTTCTTATCAAGCTTATCCCAAACCTCATATGACATCGTTGTAGATGGCTTTGTCTCATTACAAATAGCTAACTACTGATCTTTATCTTCAAGGAGATCCTCCATTTTAAGTTTCCACATCTCATAACTAGATCCATTGAATCTTTCAATATCTAGACAAGAAGTATAACTCATTATAACACACTTCTTTTACAAATCTGCAATAACACAATAGTTAAAGCTTCCACTACAGCCAAAAAACCTTCAAACTTTTAAGAGAAATGCATCCCAAACCTTAACCAACCATTAGCTTTGATACCAAATGTTGAAAATGAAGGTAATATTGTAGCTTAAAACTTGTAAAACTATGAGACTATAGATCTAATTAAGTGTTCTTTGTCACAATTCTTTGTGTATGATTAATCTGTTTAGATCAATTTTACCAATTGTAGAAAGAGACAAAAGATTGTAGAAGAATGAGACAAAGAGATAGAAGTGACACAACATATACATGGATAAACCCTTTCAAGAAAAAACTCCACCAGAATCAATAGTGCTTGTATTATTTAACCTTAGAACAAGATTACAATAATATTGTATCAATCCTTGATTGATGTGCTTCCTTGCCTTCAACAATCCTTCTTCACAACCTACAATAAACTCTCATGGAACTTTCATACACTTGCTGCAATTAATAGACAATAATATGAGCATGTAAACTCATAAGAGTTGTTCAATTCAAGAGCATAAAGCTCCTCACAAAAATCTACACCTAGATTGGGAAAGTAGAGTTCCACAATGTAATATGAAGTCAAACCAAAGTCTTCCTGAATTTAGGCGCCCCAAATTGAACACTTAACTAAAATTTGGTCAAGAAGATATCATGCAAACTTCACCTCAAATTTGGTGCCCAAGAATGGGCCCACTTAACTGAGCCTTGTAAATATCTTCTCATGCAAAATGTGTTAATTGAAAGATGCCAAATTGGGCACCCAAGGTGGACCCAAGTCAATCTTAGTTAACTGAAACACATCTCTCCACCAATTCATGCAAACATTATGCATGATTGATCATCCCCACTTAATTGAAAGCATCCACCTGTTATATTTCATGCAATTGAAGTCATTAGTCATGCAACTCAAGTCAACTAGCATTCAACTCAAAATACTGAACTAAACTAAACTAAACTAAACTGATATTGAACTGATAGTGCCACTCCACTCATGTAAATATCAATCCCTAATTTGTAGGATCAAAACATGCATTACTGAAGTGTTATCAATCCTCTAAATAGTTAACTAGAGCAAGGTGGGTTCCACCTTCCATGTGGGTGCCCCATGTGCTCCTATCTTGTAGGAGCTCTTCTTGGATGTCCCCACATGTTCCTATCATTTAGGAATAATCACAAATGTCAATTTACATGTTCATATCATTCAAATTTAATCTCTTTCTAATCCTAGTGTTTAGGAACACTTTCCAAGGACTTAGGAGATACATGAAATATGTTTAGGATTGCAATTAAATGGCATCCTATTCCCAACATTATATCCAATACAGGGTTATTTTATCAACCAATATAGCATCCATCATGTTTTTCTAGATCAATATCTTCTCAAGTTTGTATAGCCAATCCATCTTTCTTTTTATCTCCATGTGATAGGAGTTTTGGTTGCAGGTGATTATTGTGAGTTGTGATATTCACTATCAACTCCAAAAACAATAGTAATATTTTAAATACTTGAAGAATCTAGCAACTAGTCTCCACATCTCAAACCTATAATTCTCAAAACACTATCCCATGTCTTGTTTATATGGACAAGAGGTTAACATAGAAACCTCCAGTTGTTTCCAAAACCATTGATCTACACATGACATAGGACACCAAGGCAATTACATGCCATGGAAAAAATTCCAAATGACCTATTTTATCATTCCAATATGTGTCTAAAGTAGCTATTTGTACATCTCACCTACTAAGTAAAATTAGATGACTCTAATTAACTAACACCTTGAGCAATTTTACTTGTTGTGAGTGTGGTGCTATTCTATCCTTTGGATGTGTTTTTATCATTTAGAAAACCTAATAAATGTATACAATATGTCAAGTGTCCTGGGTTTTTCACTAGGGTAGTTACATAAGATGACATGAATTCCAAATTCCCTCTTTTTCCATTCCAATATGTGTTCAAAGTAGCAGCTTTCACATCCCACTTACTAGTTCAAATTAGATGATTTTTCTTAACCAACATGTTAACTATCTTTTGTTGGTGTGAGTGCACCACCCCTTTACCTCTTAGGTTTATTTTTTGTCACATAAAAAATTCAACCAATGTTATGCACAATAGGTCATGTGTCTCATACTTTTCCTATTTATCTTGAGCATCCTATTCACTATGGGGGTTACTTTTCATAATTTTTAAAAGTATTGAATAACTATGATTCCTCTCATCCCTATTAAACCACATGCATGAAAAATGTTATTATGCAAGGTTCACAACACATTCTCAATAATGAAAAATGTGGAGGTCCTTGCTATAATCAATAATGATGTCAATCATGGACTCCAAGATTAGATTGGATGGAAGGATAGTAAGTTTATTCTCCTTCACATGCTTTGTGGGTATTTTGAACATGCATTTTCCTCTTTGGGTTTGTTTCTAGATGTGTTTTCATTTTGCATAGAGAATGGTTCTTGAAGTGAATATGGGTGGGGATCAAAACCAGGTGGAGCCTTTGTCTTGTGAAGCCTATAAAAGAAAGCTGAAGGTTTGGAATATTCTGGTGAAGGGTTGTTTAACCCCTTTTATGGAAAGATTGCATGGTTATGACCATGAGGCTATGAGAAGATTTTTTAGTGGTTGGAAAGAGATAACATTGATGATCCAAGGAATGGAGTTTATTATCTTTGAGGAGCTAATTGTGGAGGTTACTAAGCTCTAGTTGTAGGGTAGGAAGTTTTTCAAGGATAGGAAAGCCAATGACGAAGCTTTGAATCACTTTTCAAAGGTGATGAAAGGGAGAAGCTAGTGAAGCTAACATCGTGGGGCTACGATAGAGAGATGATTAAGCCAATCTAGGAATATATCATTGAGGTAATTATGAGATATGATACACTTGATGGTAGATTTACTGCTATTATGGGGCTTCACTTCAGTTTCTTGAATCATTTTCATCACAATATGTTGTGTTGTTTGCTTTTTTCTTGTTGGCTTCGCTTGAAGCATCCATGAATCACAAAATCCTTAATGTTGTGTTGCATGAGGGTATTATTTTTCTTATTATGGAGTATGCTAAATCCAATATGCCTGCTAAACCCTTGAAAGAAATAGGGAAGATCAAGCATAAGAAACAATAAACATTTTGTGGAGTTTGACAAGGGTTTTGACACTACTGCTAGGGATGATGAGGAGTGGGTGGCTTTTGAGGACGGGAATGACTCAGTGGTTGCCCTCTCTTCTTCACCCTTAGATTATGGAGGGGGAGAAGAAAAAGGAAAACTCTTGCTAAAAGGGTTATTCCTAAGAAAAGCCCAAAATTTGTGTAGCCTTGGTTAGACAAGTATCAAATTGGTGATGAGGATGAGGGGGGTTGTGCTCAAAAAAAGGGAATTGTGGAAGGGCAAAAGGGGGTGGTTTTGAAAGGGGAGGAGAAGGTGGTAGAGGATACTTGTACAAAGGGTGGCTAGAATGGATGATGATCTCTCCCTTATGAAGGGCCCTACAAAGATTGTGGAGGAAGTTGGGAAGGTTTACCCTTTTTTGGAGGATTTCAACCATCTAATCTATGACACTGAAAAAATTATTGATGTTTTATGGGTGGATTGTGATAGTGTGACTGGTATTTTTAAATTAACTAAGTATTTCCTAAAGGAGCTCAACAAAGTGAGTGTCAAACTAAGGATTCTATAGGAGAAGGTTGTTGTCGAGGGTAAGGTTGGTGAGGATAATTTAGACTAGTCATCTCTAGGGGTGGACCTAGAACTCAAGGTTAAACTCTTGGAGATTAAGGATGTCGTTTGAGAGCTTAAAGGGGATCATGAGACATGTATTCAAGAGATTGAATCGATGTTTAAAAATTTCAAAACCAGTATGGACAAGATCCTAAAGATAAGTCAAGTTTCCATTCATAACAGTGTGTAAACCTTAAAGATCCTCATTGAAAAAATTTGTGAATTAAATGAAGAGCAGATGATTGATGATTGTGTTGCTAGCAATAGAGTGAAGGAGTTGCAGGGTAAGGATAAAGATAATTCTACTATTGTGGAATTTGAGCAAGGGCCTCGTGCCCATAATAGGGGCAAAAAGAAGATTACTTTTGATGAGAAGAACTATTGATGATGGTTGATAAGCATTATCAATAAGAGTTAGAAGTGGAAAAGGCCCTGAATAGTCTAAAATAGTTTTTTTTTTTCTTGTTTCTTGTGTTTTGGTCCATTCGTTGCTATTATGTAGCTATTGTTTTGCTATTGTTTGGTTGTGTATTATTCTATAGTAGCAACATTTTGTATTTTGGGGTTTTAGGTCCCTTATAAAAACCTATTTTTCCAATATAATAAAAAACTTACAATATATATGAAGTTAGAAGCTAGGGGTTGTTTAAGGTAAGGAATTGACTACTTTGCAATCTTTGCCTTGTGCTTCTACATTCACTTTGATGTCCACTCTGCTAGTTGTTTGTGAAAATTTTCCTAATATCATAAGGATAGTACAAGTAATCTTAGCCTTAAGAATACCTCATTTGAAAACTCTAAAAATTTGGACACTTAACTCTTCAAGGAGGACAATGTTGGTTGAACAGAATAGCATCCACACCTATGTAAACCCAACACTAGTTTTATGTTCATTTTTTATTAAAATAACTTTACTAGACTATTCATGCCCTAATCCTTAGTATATTTTCAATGGTCATCCTCCTAAAACCTAGTATAAAGATTATTTTTGGTGTAAGATTTGAAACCCTAAACAATCTCACAAAAATAAATAGTAACTCAATATCTCATAAACATGGAATTTAAATGTAACAACTTCATTAGATAAATAAATGTCATATCACATCCTCATATTTTTTGTGCATAGCCAAGTAAAAACACATAATATTTGATATATAAAAGTACAACTTAGGCTCTCATACCATGTAGTAAACTAATTATACAAATTAGAAGTACAAATATAAATAATGATATCAAAATGATATGGGGACATAATCAATATAGTCCCTGGCTTCCACCAACCCTAAGAGTCATTTGCAAGTTTGAAAGATGAGAACCCAACTTACAGTTCCCTAGAATTCCTCCTACTCAAAGAATACTTGACCCTGCATGAAATACCTAGCAACCTAGAAACAATAAGCAAGATAGAATCCTGCTGCAACCTAATATATCTACATGAATTTCTAACATGAACATGCAGTGTCCTACTTGAAACATAGAAAAATGGATCCTCGGTCCTAAATGAAAAGAACCTAGGATGCAAGGGCCTTTTTCCATGTTAAATTAAGATGTAGATTAATAAGATGAAGATATTGACTTTCAAACCCAATGGTGAGCCAATCAAACCTAGATCTACATCTAAAGGGGGATGGGAATGGATCTTGGAAATATTTTGAAGTGGTTAAGCTAATGATTCTATATTCCCTAATATGAAAAATGCAAGATCTCGACAACTGGCAAACACAAATAGTCAAGTTATGACAGATTTGGAAGGTGCAGATGACTGTGTACCTACCTAGAAAATTGGTTCTATTAGGCCTACAAGGATGAGGTCAATCAATGTCCACTAAGTCCTTGTAGGTTTTTTCTTCTCAACCTTTGGGGTCCTTTGGTGTTGGTTTTGAGCTTTCGTTTTTCGCTTGTCCCATTGTCAAAATGTTGTAAATAAATTTTGTAGGTGAGTTTCTGTCTCTTGAAAAGAATGATGACAATAAATGCAACAATGCAAAATGGATCTTTAAGCTCTCTTCAATCCTCTTCAAACCTACAACCTGCACATTCACAAGGGGGAAAATGTTGTGCCATATAGGGTCTTACCTCAATCAAACCCTATGTTAGTGTTTCCACTTCCACAATGGCAATGTCAATGATAAAATCTTGAATAAAAAGGAAGGAAATGATGAATGGACAAATTTTGCAACTCACCACCCTTCAATAGCTTCCTTGATGGACTTGTTAGCTCTCAAAAACACAGGTTTGAACCACGAAAGGTTGCCAAGCTTTCACAATGTTTTAGGGTAACAGAACAAGGTTTGAAACAATTAAACCTTCTACTCTTCAGGTGCTGCAAAACCAAGGCGAGTGTACCTCTCTGAATAATGCAGACTTAACTTGCAATCAATCCTCTTACAACAATTTGTTCACAATGGCAGATAGGAGTGAACAGATGAAATCCAACTTGAAAATGGTAACAATACTCTAGTCTAAATTCTAAAAATGCTCAAATTCAAAGGATATAAGGAAAATGAATGAATTCAAAATGATAAAATGCAGAGACCAATGCCTTGTTGGGTATGCAGAGTCAAGTGAAATCAAAATGAGCAACACTTCTCTGAGAAAATTCAAATTATATGGCATATACTGTGCTTACAACTTGTGTAAACATGCAAGAATATGATTACTAAGCTCTACTTAAAAATCCAATTGAATCTCTCTGATCACTGTGATTAACCAAAAGGATTTAGTCTCTACTTGAAAGAACCAATCAATCAATCACACAAGAATAGAAAATGTGCACTGATAAATCAAATACAAACTTGTCATATCAATTTAAACGATCAGAAATAATCCATTTTGGAGACAACTTAGCAATCCTTTAATTTAATTCAACAGATAATTGATACCAGATAGGTGTAGCAACATCAATTGACATTCATAAATACCTCCATGTTTAAAACATGCATCAGAGCCTCTGGTTTGATAAACTTATTGTTCTATGTCCATCTAATTTTCCTACTGTATCGAATAATTCATAACATCTATCTATTACAAATTGCAAAAATTCCTATTTATACACAAGCATTTGAAGAAAATATCAAATTGAGAACTCATGTCGGCCCAACACAAAATTCGGGCCCAAAATATGTTGGCCTGCAACAGTCATCCACACAGATTCATGTTGGCCATAGTGATGTATTTTTGTTATTCATTATTGAACAGTCGCCAAGACAGTCATGAAAGTATGCCAAAGGAAAAATAATGTTAATCCTTATCTACCCGTGTTAACTGTTCCTTGTGCATTGCTGTGACCACCAGCTTGCTATGTCAAAGTCAAGAAGTATCACTTTTGTTCCCTTTATGTTTCACCATAGCCTTTTTCCGTTGGTGAGAAGTCATACAGATAACAGAATATTTTATCGAAATGCATTTTACCCCCTATATGTCGATGTAACAACCCATTAGTTATACCGAAGCCACATAGTATTCCTTTGTTCCCGCTCTACTTCACTATAACACATAGGTATCAGGGAGACCATATACCGAGATCAAAATGCTAGGCCGAAAGGCATTCACTTTTGTTTTACAGTTGTCATGACAAGGAAACACTTACTCTGAAAACCATCTCCCATCCACCTTTGCTAAGACAATGCAGTGTCAAGGAGAGGTTACATAGATCATTCCAAGTTTCGCTGAGAGCCTCCCACTTAATCTCATGTCGGTGTGACCTAAAGATTCTTTCGCCAACAAGTTCCCATCATGAATGTCGCCATAACTTTCAATCTTTGGTGAGACATCTTGTAGATAAAGTTGTTATACCGAAGCACACCAAAGACCGTCTGTCGCCAAGAGAAAGCAGATATTACATCGAAAGCCACTTGAATAAAATATAATGTTTTGTTGGTGAGACAATCCATACATTGCCATGACCCATCACTGAAGTCACCCAAGTCTCATTGAATTGGCCACTGAGAGGAAGTCCAAGTGTAAGTTCGGCGAGACCGAAGGTCACTCGCCAAGACCTTACAATTCCAGCAAGTGGGTTACACCGAAAGTCATTTGGAAGAAAACTATTTGTGCTTCTTCGGTGAGACAAACTCACTTCACCATGACACTATATTGAAGGCATTCAACATATACCAATTAACCACCAAAATGAAAAGTCGGGGAAACAAGTGATATTCGGTAAGACATCACCCCAAAAGCCATAACATATGCCGAAGAGACCCACAGTGCACCTGTCGCTGAGACACCCAGAATTCTGCAAGATGCTAGCCCAACCACCAAGACAAATGCCGATAGAAGCCACCACGGTCGTCGAAACAACAAAAATGTCTTGTCAATAGGCAACAGACATTTGCTAGCAAAAAAATAGATCGGAGAGACCCAAATGTTGTCACACCGATACACCTAAAACATAAGATATTAGCAGAAAAACATAGTGGGTCGGGGAGACAATGGGAGACCTATGCCGATATGAACCATAATGGAAAATATGCATGACCCAATGGATTCAATGGGACAATATTGCAAAAATGGGTGAAATATGCATACGGTAGGACCAAATCTAGAAATTTATGAGTGAAAACATATGTAAAAACATTAGATTTTTATAGTCCCAACAGTGGCTCCATCTGGGGATGAATGATTGTGAGATCATTGCAAGAATCCAGAATCTTTGGTGAGTAGACCAAACACAAAATGATGAGCCATTGAGCAGAAATGGAATGAATGGTAATGGAAATTAATGCGAAGTGGGAGTGAATGCAAAGTGAATGCAATATGGAGGTGAATGGAAAATGAGAGTGAAAAGGAGATGGATGAGAACCTAAACTACTATGCATGGAAAATAATTTTAAAGAGGATACACAAGATTTGTCCATACACTGGCAACCCTCAATCCCCTGTGTTGATCAAGAGAAGAAAAGCTTCAAGAATTTCCCATGAATAGACAATTCCTGATCTTCACCAGTCATGTTCTGCAGATAGTATGAATCTTCGCCCTTCTTTCCAGTAACAACAAAAGGTCCCAGCCAAAGAGCTTCAAATTTACCATGCTTTCCTTTCTCCTGACACCTTGCATTCCATATCAACACCAAATCATTTTCTTCAAATTTTCTATTCTTTGCCTTCCTGTCAAATAGATACTTCATTTGTGCCTGTAACTTCATGTTTTGATTTTGGGCCTCCCTCCTTACTTCATCAAGTTCAGCAAGTTGCTCCATTATGTCTTCCATGGATTCAAGAACTTCCAAATCTTCTTGCAAGAAAAACTTGTAGACTGGTAACAAATTTTGCAGAGGCATCCTAGCCTGTGCTCCATACACTAATTCAAATGAAAGATTTTCCAATTTCCTTTTTCACAGTGATCCTATCAGCCCACACAGCTAGTTTTAACTTTGAATCCCAAGCCTTCTTATTCTATCCCAACATCCTCTTTATAAATCTTCAAGAGACTCTTATTGCTGGACTCTGCTTGACCATTGGCTTGTGGATGATAAGGAGTTGTATAAGAAATAGTAATGCCATACTTATCACAAAAGCTTTTGAATTCATCTGACCTGAAGCACATCCCATTATCTGTGATTATCCTTAATGGTGTACCAAATTTGGTGATAATGTTGTCCATCAAGAAATTTGTTACAACTTTACTTGTAGCCTGCTTGGTTGGGATTGCCTCCACCCATTTTGTAAAATAATTAGTGGAAACTAGTATCCACCTATGTCCTCCACTTGACTTCTCCTGTATCTCTCAAATGAAATCAATTCCCCATTGATGAAAAGGGGCATCAGCCTACAAAGGTTGAAGCGGCAAAGCACCCTGATACTTCAATTTTCTAGAAAACTTTTGGCAAGCCTCACATTCTCTCACATGTGTAAAGGAATCATTAAAAACCTTTGGCCAATAATAACCTGCCCTGAGAATTTTGTGTGCAGTTGTCTTTGTTGAATAATGACCTCCACAAACTCCTTCATGCATTTCCTTCAAAACATGCTTGGTCTGTGACTCATCTAGACATAATAACAATATGCCATCTCTATTTTTCCAAAACATATCTCCATTCATGAAGACATACTTTGATGCCTGCAACTTCAAAGTTCTCTTTTGGCTATCACTCAATCCATCTGGACACTTCATATATTTAAGACAATGCATAACATTAGTATACCAAGAAGTGTGTTCAATACTTGCAATTGTAGCCTCTTCTTCAACATTGCAAATCTGATTTGCCTCAATATTAGTTTCTGTCATCATCTTAGCCAAGCCTTGACCTCTTACCAGCTTAGTAATTTGTATCTCCATGTCAAATTCTTGAATCTTGTTGATCCATCTGCATCTTTTTCCTGTAACTTCATATTGTGTTAAAATGTCTTTGACAACTACATGAGGGACATAAGTAATCACCTTTGCTCCAACAATATATGGTCTAAATGCTTTTGTGGCCTTTACCAATGCAAAAGCCTATTTTTCCATTATGTCATACTTCAAGTCAGACCCCTATAATGATTTACTAAAGAAGGACACAGGTTGTTCATGACCATCATTATTCTTTTGTAACATAACAACAACAATAGTATGCATTGAGGCAAATGAAAAAATATAAAAAGGCTTTGTAAAATCTGGAGACTTTAGAACAGGAGCCTCTTTGATAGCCCTTTTGATAGACATAAAAGCATCCAAAGCTTCAACAGTCTAGTCCATTTTTTGTTCTTTCTTCAACATTTTAGATATGGGCTTAATGATCTTAGCAAAATTAGAGACAAATCTTCTAACAAAATTAATTTTCCCAAAGAAAAATTGTATTGCTTTGACAATTTTAGGAATAGGAATTTTATCAATAGTTTCAACCCTCTCAAGATCTATTCTAATTCCCTCTTTTGAAACAATATGCCCTAAAATCTTACCTTCTGTGACCACAAAATGACATTTTTTTGGATTTAAACTAATACCATATTCAAGAGCTTTAATAAATACCTTTTCAAGATGTTGCACATGATCTTCAGCCTTCTTTGAATAAGCATTCAATTCATCTTGATACACCACCATGATAGCATTAATCAAATCAGCAAATGCTATATCCATAGCTATTTGGAAAGTCGCTCCAGCATTGGTGAGACCAAATGACATTCTTATGTATACATATGTTCCCCAAGGGGTTGTAAATGCTATTTTATATTGCTCAGATTCCTTGACTTTAACCTGGTTGTATCCAGAGAACCCATCCATCATGGACAACAGCTCACACCCTGTCACCTTATACAATATAGCCTCCATGTTGGGTAGAGGATAATTATCTTTAAGAGATGCCATGTTCAGATTTATGAAGTCCACACACAATCTGATATCACCATTCTTCTTTCTCATAGGGACCAGATTCGAAACCCATGTTGAGTGCCCGATTGGTTTGATAATTCCTCCATCCCTGAGCTTTATCAATTCCTTTTGCATTTTAGGTTCCAGCATTGAATTTATGGGTCTTTGCTTTTGTCTGAAAGGCTTGGCGTCTAGCTTCAATGGTATTTCATGCTGAAATAAATCTTCCCTGTATGCTTTCAGATCTTCATAAGACCAAGCAAAAACATGCTTGTACTTTCTCATCAACTCTATCAACATTCTTCAAATTGTAGGGCTGATCTTCTTTCCAATGTATACCTTTCTTGGTGCTATCTCAGTCCCGAAGTTGACTTCTTCAATATCTTCTCTTCTAATTGGTGTTTGTTTCATTAGAGATCTATCATTTCCATCATACAACCTCTCCAAGGCCACCAAACCCTTGGGCAATTTTTTTTTTTTGAGCTGCAATATCTCCTTGCCAAACACAGTTTGCTTCCCATCCACTTCTTCAACAAAAGCATTGAAATCAATTTCCCGAGCCTCATACTGATCTATACAATTGAGGAATTTCAAAAGGTTAGTATCATCATTGAAAACTTGCCAATTATAAATGTTATCAGGCATAGCAGGCCTTGTCTTAAACTCTATCTGTGATACCTCAGCCAGTGTGATATCATCTCTTTTCAGTGCCACATTTGCTAAAAAATCAGCCATTATGTTCTTTGATCTGTTAATCCACTCAATTGAAAATGCATCAAATAATTCAATGGTATCCCATACAACATTCCTATACTATTTTAATCTTTTGTTTTTTGTTGCATATTTTGATTTGATTTGTGAAACAACTAACTCAGAATCACCCAAAACAGCCAGCAACTTAATCTTGTGTTTCACAACTATGTTCAAGCATGTTAATAAAGCTTCATACTCTGCCACATTATTTATACATTCAAATGCTAATAGAAAAAAATATTTAAAAGTAATACCTCTATGCAAAACAAATACAATCTCAGCTCCATTACCTTCTTGACTACATGCTCCATCAAAGTACATCTTCCATACACCATTGCAATTTTGTGTAACATGTTTTTCAATTGGATCACTATTAATTAATTCTGGCTGAGCTAGTTCTATTTTAAGACTCCCTAGATCAGTATCACAAAAACAATTAATTTGATCATGTGGTACACATTCAACAAGTTGGCTCATTCTTGGCTCCATGTACAATTTGACTTCTTGGCCATTCATTGGTATTGTAGCATAAGATAAATCAAATTGAACATTTCCACCTACAGCTGCAGTCCACTGCCTTGACAAAAGCATCCCAAATTGAGGAGTATCAATAACCGTTATATATATTATAAGCCACTTGTGGATAAGTAGCCAATTTGACTTCAACATCTTTCATAATACCAACCACAAGAACAAGTATGTTATCCATTGCATAACACTTGCCTGCAGTGATATCAACCCACATACCAAGTTGTTTCATGACTCCAACAGGCATGATGTTTATAGCAGCACCAGAATCTATCATGCAGTTCATTAACAATTTGTTATTAATAAGAAACGTAGTAAAAAATGGATCAAATTGAGGAGGAGTTGATAATATATCACTCAAGTAGACATCAGAATTATTTATCTTCTCCTGCCTATTGATTGCTTTAATAGTTATTTTATTTTCAGCATTCACATGTTCTCCATTCATTATCAATTGAACAGTAGTATCCCTATATTCTTTAATTTTCATTATCTCAAGTAGTGGAACAGACATTTTTACCTGGGACAATGCCTAAGTGAAATCAAAAGAGGAGCTCTCCACCTTGACAGTCTTCTTTAATTCTAGCGCTTCTCTTTTGTTTTCTTCTTTTTCTTTTTTACTGGACTGGTCGGGCATCTGTATTTCTTTATTTAATTCCTTTACTTCCTCCTTTTGGCCTAGTTTCTATTCAATTTTATCATGCTGCTTGTTTCCTAGTTTTTTTGCAATTTCCTATGTTGTCTTTTGATCTTTTATAAAAATTCCCCCAGGAACTCCATCTAGCTCATTTGCTTTTCTGTTTCTCAACTAGTATTTAATTCGTGCTTCCTCAATTGTAGCAACAGTGATCCTTTCTATTTCATCCTCAGTAAGTCTCCTCACATTGCACTAGGCAAGTGCCTCAATAGGATGTGGCTCTATGTAATCTTCATTAGAATCATAAAAGATCTGCTATTCAGCCATATGGACATTATAATTCTGATTAGAAACATCATATTCGTAGTCTTCATCCTCTGAAGATGAATTTATTTCCTCAACATGGTGAAAAATATTTGAAGTCAAATACACCGTGTGATCTTCTCCATTATTTTCCATCAGCATCCCTTCTTCTTGCATCCTTTGAGCTACAACACAATAGTCTGGAGAATGTGGCTAATTACAAACTTCACAAAAATAATTATTACTCACCATGTAAGTTCCTTTCTTGCTCAATGGATCAGGAGTCTCTTTGTTTCTTGGCCTGACTGCCATAGGTTTCCCATATTTCCAATCTGTATTGTAAGGTATATCATGCAGCCTCAGGCTTTCATTTATGTTCTCACTTCTATATGTATTCTCTTGTCTGTACTGATAATTATTTTGCTGAGGAGGCCTTAGGTTGTCTCTTTTATTAGTTATACCAGCAACCTTCCTATTATTTTCAATTGTCAATGCAATTTTCTGTGCTTTAGCCAAATCTTTTGGAGATCTACTTCCCAGTTCATACCCTATCTTGGGATCAAAAGCATTTAAATAAACACTCAATGCAACATAATCTGGCAACCTTGATCCAGGAGGAATTTTAGTATGCAACTTGTTGAATTTTCGGTTGAAATCATAAATTGAATCATTATGATTTTTTTGAATTCTCATTAATTCATGAAGAGTTGCATATGGAGCATTTTGATTCCCATATTGCTCTAAGAGTTTGTCTTGAAATGCTTGGAGAGAATTAATTGAGAATGCTGACAGGCTGTTAAACCAATCACTGACATCTTCAAGAAGTGACATCATGAACAACTTCATGTGTAAATCTTCATAAGGCATATCTATGTCCTGAATGAAAATATTAAAACTCCTTAAATGTTCTTTAGTTGTGATTGCATTACTCCCTATAAATTTGGACACCATATTCCTCCAACTGCCATCCATAGGGTAAGGATACAACTGAAAACTAGCTAAATCAAATTGTCTGATCATGGTTGCATGCTGGTGAGAGGGAGGGATAGGCGGATGATGATACTGAGGCATGTGATTATTGTACTGTGCATTATAATGTGGGATATAATTCTGACCAAGAGGTGGATACATACCTATATGCTGTGTAGGAATGTGAGGTGGATGATTTGGCTGCTTGTGATGGTTTCCTATCTGATTGTGAGGAGCATTTTGTTGATTGGAAGGCCCTACACCATGATCACCCTTCTTGTGAGGTGGAATATACTTTGGGCCACTAGCTATCTGATCAGCAATTTGGGCTTTCTACAATTTAGCCTCTAGTTCCTTTATCCTCTTCTCTTTTAGTTCCAACTGTGCTTTTACTTCATCAAAAATTGAGAGCTCATGGTTTCCTCTAGGAGTTTGGTGATTACCCTCCATCCTTTGATCATATTCATGCTGACTTCTGAGCTGTTCAGGCTCAAGTCTAGCTTCAAACTCAGCTTGTTTCTTGGCTTCAAGTTCAACCTATTTCTGCGAATCCTGAAAAGGAAAAGTATTTCTTTGATCATCAAGAGTACAAATTTCTACACTTGAATCATCTCTCCATGTATCAAAGAAATTATATGTTTCACCCTGTACTCTTGGTGCTTTACCCTTGTTTGTTAAGCACATGTCCTCATTTGTGCCTTTTCCCTTATCGGCTCTATCATCCTTGTGTGTCCACTTATTGCTGTCAGCAGGGGCTCCATTAAGACCTCCCCTGTACTGAGACCTTCTTCCATTCATGATAAATAGCCGTAAATAATTTTGTCAGAGTCGCCACTCACTTTTATCAAAAATGAGAAAACAACTTGATACTTTTTATTCCCAGTGGAGTCTGTGCAATATTTCTGACTCTATAGTTCAGGCTTTAATTCTGATTGTTCCCCAGTGGAGTTGCCAATTTGTTAGCTCTCAAAAATGCAGGTTTGAACCACAAAAGGTTTCCAAGCTTTCACAATGTTTTAGGGTAACAAAACAAGGTTTGAAACAATTAAACCTTGTACTCTTCAGGTGCTGCAAAACTAAGGTGGGTGTACCTCTCTGAATAATGCAGACTTAACTTGCAATCAATCCTCTTACAACAATTTGTTCACAATGGTAGATAGGAGTGAATAGATGAAATCCAACTTGAAAATGGTAACAATACTCTAGTCTAAATTCTAAAAATTCTCAACTGTAAAGGATGTAAGGAAAATGAATGAATTCAAAATGATAAAATGCAGAAACCAGTGCCTTGTTGGGTATGCGGAGTCAAGTGAAATCAAAATGAGCAACACTTCTCTAAGAAAATTCAAATTATCTGGCATATACTGTGCTTACAACTTGTGTAAACATGTAAGAATATGATTACTAAGCTCTACTTAAAAATCCAATTGAATCTCTCTGATCACTGTGATTAACCAAAAGGATTTAGTCTCTACTTGAAAGAATCAATTGATCAATCACACAAGAACAAAAAATGTGCACTGATAAATCAAATACAAACTTGTCATATCAATTTAAATGATAAAAAAGAATCCATTTTGGAGACAACTTAGCAATCCTTTGATTTAATTCAACAAATAACTGATACCAGACAGGTGCAACAACATCAATTGACATTCATAAATACCTCCATATTTAAAACATGCATCAAAGCCTCTAGTTTGATAATACTGTTCTGTGTCCATCTAATTTTCCTACTGTATCGAATAATTCATGAAATCTATCTATTACAAATTGCAAAAATGCCTATTTATACACAAGCATTTGAAGAAAATATCAAATTGAGAACTCATGTTGGCCCAGCACAAAATTCAGGCCCAAAATATGTTGACCTGCAATGGTCATCCACACAGATTCATGTCGGCCATAGTGATGTATTTTTTTTATTCATTACTGAATAGTTGCCAAGATAGTCATGAAAGTATGTCAAAGGAAAAATAACGTTAATCGTTATCTACCTGTGTTAACTGTTCCTCGTGCATCGTTGTGACCACCAGCTTGCTATGTCAAAGTCAAGAAGTATCGCTTTTGTTCCCTTTATGTTTCACCATAGCCTTTTGCCATCGGTGAGAAGTCATACAGATAACACAATGTTTTATTGAAATGCATTTTACCCCCTATATGTCACTATAACAACCTGTTAGTTATATCGAAGCCACATAGTATTCCTTTGTTCCCGCTCTACTTCGCTATAACATAGGTATCGGGGAGACCATATATCGAGATCAAAATGCTAGGTCGAAAGGCATTCACTTTTGTTTCATAGTTGCCATGACAAGGCAACACTTACTCTAAAAAACCATCTCCCATCTGCCTTCGCTAAGATAATGCAGTGTCGGGGAGAGGTTACATAGATCGTTCCAAGTTTTGCTGAGATCCTCCCACTTAATCTCATGTCGGTGTGACCTAAAGATTCTTTCGCCAATAAGTGCCCATCATGAATGTTGCCATAACTTTCAATCTTCGGTGAGACGTCTTGTAGATAAATTTGTTATACCGGAGCACATCGAACACCGTTTGTCACCAAGAGAAAGAAAATATTACATCAAAAGCCACTTGAATAAAACATAACATTCTGTTGGTGAGACAATCCATACATCGCCATGACCCATCACCGAAGTCACCCAAGTCTCATCGAATTGGCCACTAAGAGGAAGTCCAATTGTAAGGGCGGCAAGACCAAAGGTCACTCACCAAGACCTTACAACGCCAGCAAGTGGGTTACACCGAAAGTCATTTGGAAGAAAAATATTTGTGCTTCTTCGGTGAGACAAACTCACTTTGTCGTGACACTATACCGAAGGCATTCAACTTATACCGATGAACCACCAAAATGCAAAGTCGGGGAAACAAGTGATATTCAGTAAGACACCACCCCGAAAGCCATAACATATGCCAAAGAGACCCACAGTGCACTTGTCACTGAGACACCCAAAATTCAACAAGATGCTAGCCTGACTGCCAAGACAAATGCCGATAAAAGCCACCATGGTCACCGAAACAACAAAAATGTCTTGTCGATAGGCAACATATGTTTGCTAGCAGAAAAATAGATCAGAGAGACCCAAATGCTATCACACCAATACACCTGAAACAAAAGATATCAGCAGAAAAACATAGTGGGCTGGGGAGACAATGGGAGACCTATGCCAATATGAACCAGAATGGAAAATATGCATGACCCAACGGATTCAATGGGACAATATGGAAAAAATGGGTGAAATATGCATACGGTAGGACCAAAATATGGAAATTTATGAGTGAAAACATATGTAAAAACATCAGATTTTTACAGTCCCAACAGGACTGAAGACATACACATCTCTTCAAGGAATTTAGATCTTGCTTGCTTGATTTTCTTGAATGCTTGAATGGTTGGAGACCTATGACAATTTTATCTTTCACATAGCATGAACATGAACAGGCATAAACTTTGACATGATGTTGGAACTTGAATTGATGCAATAAATCACTCAAAAATTTCTCTTGACTTTTGCTCGAATGATCTTGAAGTTCACCTCTAGCCTATTAGATTTCAAATGATGCAATAACTAGGTATTTATAGGCATTTATTTAATTTCCTAAAAATTAGATCCTGATAGCCAACATTTGCAAGTTGAATTTTGAATGTTAAATTGCCTCCAAAAACATATCCAAAAATAGGTCTTGGCTAAGGAAGGGGACCCATTCGCCCTTGGGTGAATGGGTCTTGTCCCATATTTCCAGGACAAATAGTTTCAAGGGAAACAAATGAGTTGTATGCTTGATGCTTATTGAAAAATGGGACAAATGGGCTACATAATGCATAAATTTAGGTACTTATGGGGTCAGAAAAAATACAATGTGAAAGTATAAGTGTATACACTTTTTTACACTACATTTAGCCCCCACTTTAGTGAGGGTATGAACATATGCTCAAAATCACACTAAAGTAGAGAAATACATGTCAAGAGGGGTCCAATTGTACAAATTTTTAAGAGATGGGATGACTAAGGATCAAGGGGGAGATCTCAAGCCCCCGAGATCCAAGATCCCATGGAAAACCAACATAAACACAAAGGAACGCACATGCATGTAACAGATGTGCAGCAAGACAAAATTCACAAACATACATGTCAAAAGACACAAAGAAAAAATGATGAAAACACATGACATGATATAATATATGGATGATGATAGAATGAAAACAAACGCGATGTAGACAAGAAGAAGACACATGAAAACACATAAAATAAAACATAAGGTTATTACTAAAATATTCGAGTAGTAAGGAAAAGAGACCCCAGTCTAAAATTATCTCAAATACCAAACACCTTCCATCAAATAAAGAACAATCCTCCATGAGGACTCAATTCATACACATCACTCATGGAACACATGGCTCCACTGGCAAGTAAAGTGTATTATGCTTGGTGGCTAAGAAATATATTACTCACAAGGGATAAGGAAGTCCAATATTCACTAGGTGAGCCCACAAGACAAGGTAAAATGTGAGACACACACTAGGTATACAAGGTGTGCCAAAGACAAAGTGGGAAAATGGGAAGAATGCACTAGGTCTATAGGTGTGTACTCATTTTTCAAACCATACCAAGAGTTATACTCCCTAATAACCTTGATAAGGTACCACAAAAATGATCAAAAATCTTATGCCAATGCTTACACTAGGTTCAACCTATGAACAAATTGAAGCCAAGAAAGAGTCAAACATGGTTGGAAAGTTGTATTATGCTAGGTTCCAAAAAAAATAAAAAGGATTAACATCTCAGTGGAAAAAATAAATAAAAACATTAATGTCTTAGTGGATAGAATAAAAATAAAAGGCTTAACATCTTGGTAGACGAATTTAAAAAGGAAAGTGTCACAAAACCTCAAAGGATGTTGTAATAACATCACCACAAAAGGTTAGAATTAAAAAAAATAAAAGGAGCCTTGCTTAATTTATGAAAGGTCACACCTTAGGGAATATCACACTTAATATCACCACCAAGAGAGGACTAACCAAGAACTAGGAGATGTATGCTATCATCACTAAGAAGGGACCATTTCTTATGCAAACAATGAGTGGGGGACTATATTCCCCCCCTTAAAATGTTATTGTACTTGCTACACTGGCATTTTAAGGATAAATGAAGAGATACCAATAAGGTATACACCTAGGACAAGGATACCTAACCCCTTTCCCCCAAGTGTAAGGACAAGAGGTGAGCCCAATGGATGATGATGGGTTGCTCCTTGAAAAATGAAATATAATTGCATAAAGCCAAGTTTATACCCTCATGCATGGGAGTGAATATTGGGTGATACTACAACTACCACATGGCAAGGAGAAACAACTAATGATATTGATTAAGTGAAAGGGTTTTCAATGTTTTTGAATGACAATAACCAATACTTCTTTTTGTTTCTTGTGTGCTAGGTTCTATAGGGATGCAGATACCTTGTTCTCTAAAATCACATCCTTTCCTATTATAGCCACATTGTTTCAAAAGGTGATGTCCTTTTCCATAAGTTGCTTCCAATTCTTTTGAGGAAGATGGATTTTCATGATTATCATATGTGGATGTATAAGTTGTGTTTTCTTCCTCTTTGGTAAAAGTTGGAATCAAATGTTTTTGATGATTCAGTTGACATCATTGTTTCTTCTTTCTCTTTTCTTGAATTTAATTGTATAACTATGTTTTCCCCATCAAATGTAGGTGTGAACTATAATGATCCCAAATCATCCTCCAAAAAAATTGTCACACTTGAGAAACACTTATCTATATCCTCAACTTGTAAATGTTCAAATTTGGTTGTTGGTATTAATGTGGTAAGAGGATTTGTCATTCCTGTTTTGGTTTATAAATAATTTTTAGATTTAGGGTCAACTTTTACCATGTGAACCTTATTGTTGTATATGTATTTCAACATATGGTGTAGCATTGAATACACTGTATTAATTTCATGAATCCATTGTCTTCCCAAGAGAATATTATATGAAATTTCATGGGGCTTGACATGGATAGGGGCTTGTAACATCACCCTACCAAATTTGGCAAGTAATATTATCACACCAAGGGATTTTTTTCCCACATTATCAAAACCATGGATAGACAAAAAATCTGGTTGAATTTTAGTCTTATCTACTCTAATTCTATCCAAATTTTTGACACTACAAACACTAAGTCTTGAACTATTGTCAATAAGGGTATGTCTAATCCCGACCTTGTTAATAAAATCCAATAACATCAAAGCATCATTTTATTTTTACATTTCCAAAAGAGGTAATTCACTTTGATGAAAGACAATGTCCAAATTGGGTTGATTCATATTCTCAATCAAAGTTGCCACATCATTTGGTTGTGCACTAGGAGAGATTACAACTTTTTTCAAGGCCTTTTGAAGCATGGCATGGTAAGTAGGTGATGTTTGAATCAAATCCCACAAGGATATCTTAGCAGGAGTACGACGAAGTTGCTCAACAAGATCTTATCATTTATCACTACACTAAGGGATGTTAGGTGTGGGTGGGAGATACACTAGAATGGGAACTTTTTAGTTTTCTTTGGTTGCTTATTTCTCCTATTATTATGTGTGAGCTACAATATGATAAATAGGTTGTTACAACACATGATTACTAGTAATTTTTTTTGAAAAACTTAGGATGTGGTCATGAGATTTAGGAGGTCCTATAATGAGAAATGGTTTAGGAGATGACTTCGGAGGTCCAAAAGGATTTTTACGAGGTCCAATAATTAAAGGAGTTCTAATAGTCACTTGTGCATTCAACCTCAACATTTTTAACTTCTGGTTGATTATTTTATAATAAGGAGAGCTCTAAGGTCACCTTAGCATCTTGATATAAGAAATCCATCTTACCATATTTTGAAAGGAATGCATCAATTATTTCACCCTCTTTCCCAAAAATATCTTCCCAAGTAGGAGAAGTGGGGGAAGAGAAAAAAACAAGATTCTCATGAGCTCTTCTAACACCAAGATACCTTCGTCAAAAGTAGGAGAGGTATTAGGAGAAGAACAATTATGCTTGTCCATAATTGCATCCTCTTGCACCAAAACACTCTCACAATTAGGATAGATGTTAGGATATGAGTCAAGGATAGGAAAAGTGATATTAAGAAATGTGTCAATGATTTCGTTCTCTTGCACCAAGGTATTCTCATAATTAGGGAATACATTGGGGGAATGGCTAACATGCTTGTGAATGACCTCATTTAGTTCCCTAGATTTTACTCATAATTAGGGAGATTGTACTTATGCAAGCCATGCATTACCATATCAAAAACACATCTTTGAAAAGGAAACATGTCTCTACTTGCCTACGGTTTTGAATTTGTGCAAAAATAAAAACTAATATACCCAAATTATGCAATGTTTTAGAAAATGTAAACAATTGTCCTACAGATCTGATGATTTCCAACATTGAACTACAACTTTTTTTCCCAAATTTGTAACAAATCAAGCAAAAGGACATTTTCCTTGCACATGCAATAACATTTTTTTAGAATTTTAAATTAGAAATGTGCAAGCAAAAATAGACTGATAATATAGAGATATAAACTTGTGGAAAATTGCTTGAGACACCCATACAAGGATAGGGTCATCCAATGTCAAACGGGTCCTTGCTCAAGGTTCAAAAAACTAAAAATTTGAAGTTTTATGTTACTGTTTAATGTTTCTTTCTCTAGTTGCAAACGTGTTACACATATAATATTTTTCTAGATTTTGCTCAATTTAGGATAATGTAATGCAAAATGCAAGTGTGCAACAAAGGTGAAAATATTTTGACAAGTTTTAAATGCAAATTTCAAATGTAAAATGCAATATTTTAATGATTCTAAGATGCCACAACCTAAAAATGATGATTTTTATGCAATTTTGAAATCAAATAATGCAATTTTTTTCACTTTTTAAACTATAAGAAAGATTCTTAAAAAGATGCAATTATGAATTCCAATTTTGGGTTTTGCAGGCATAAACAGACTAAGAAAACAAAGACAAAAATGTGTGAAAAATCTTGCCAAAAAACTTGTACAAGGACAGGGTCAGCCAATGACTACTAAGTCCTTGATTAGGGTTCTAAAAAATGAAAGAGTGAATATCTAAGTTGGTTTTGAAGATTGTTGCTCCTACTTGCAAACAGGTTTGGATTTTTCAAGAATTTCTTCAATTTAAGACAATGTAATTCAACTGCAAAGAAAGGAAAATTTTGAATGCAATTTCCAAATCTCAATCATGCAAAAATTGATTGATTCTAAGATGCAAAATTATGAAAATGAAGATTTGATGTAAACTTGAAACAATTTTTTAAAAAAAATTTAGGCTGAAATGAAAGATGCAATGCAATAAACAATTTGAAATTTTAGCCACTTAATGAATGTAAATCAGATCTAAAGATGAATGGAACAAATTCTAATGCAAGCTATGATGCAAGATTAATGTAATTTTTTTTTTTAAAATTATGCTTTTAGAATGCAAAAATGAAACCCTAAATGAGAAAATACAAAATAATGCAATGCAAATCTAAACCAAGGGTTTGAAAAAATTGCAATTATTAGAAGGTATATGATGTAAGAATGTTAGGTTCACCAAAATGGAACATAGAAAATGGGATCCTCGGTCCTAAATGCAAAGAACCTAGGATACAAGGGCCTTTTTCCAAGTTACATTAAGATGTAGATCAACAAGGTGAAAAGATTAACTTTCAACCTCAATGGTGAGCCAATCAGACTTGGATCTACATATAAAGGGGGATGGGAATGGATTGGAAATATTTTGAAGTCATTAAGCTAATGATTCTATATGACCTAATATGAAAAATAAAAGATCTTGAAAACTAGCAAACAAAAATAGTCAAGTTTTAGCAAATCTGGAAGGTGCAGATGACTATGTACCCACTCAAAAAAATTGGTTCTGCTAGCCCTACAAGGATGGTGTCGCCCAATGGTCATTGAGTCCTTATAGGATTTTTTTGTTCAACTTTTTGGGATCCTTTGGTGTTGGGTCGAAGCTTCCATTTTTTGCCTATCCCACTGTCAGAATGTCATAAATAAATTATGTAGGTGATTTTTCATGTCTTGATAAGAATGGTGACAATAAATGCAACAATATAAAATGGATCTTCAAGCTCTCTTAAATCCTCTTCAAACCTACAATCTGCACATTCACAAGGGGGGGAAATGTTGTACCATATAGAGGCTTGCCTAAGTCAAATCCTGTGTTAATGTTTCCACTTCTACAATGCCAATGTCAATGATAAAACCTTGAATGGAAAGGAAGGAAATGTTGAATGAACAAATTTTGCAACTTACCACCCTTTAATGGATTCTTTGAAGGACCGAAGGCATACACATCTCTTCAAGGATTTTAGATCTTGCTTGCTTGATTTTCTTGAATGCTTGAATGCTTGGAGACCCATGACAATGTTAGCCTTCAAATATTATGAACATGAGCACACATAAGCTTTGACATGATGTTGAATCTTGAATTGCTACAATAAATCACTAAAATACTAATCTTGAATGATCTTGAATGATCTTGAAGTTCATCTCTAGCTTGTTAGATTTCAAATGATGTAATAACTAGGTATTTATAGGCATTTATTTAATTTCCCAAAAATTCTAAGATCCTAATAGCTGACATTTGCAAGTTGAATTTTGAATGTTAAATTGCCTCCAAAAACATATCCAAAAATGAGTCTTTGCTAAGGGGACCCATTCACCCTTGGGCGAATGGGTCCTAGACCATATTTCTAGGACACATAGTTTCAAGGGAAAAAAATGAGTTTTATGCATTTATTCAATGCTTGATGCTTATTGAAAATGAGACAAATGGGCTATAGAATGCATAAATTTAGGTACTTATGGGGGAAATTAAGCTTAATAATCTAGGGGGGGCATAATGTGAAAGTGTAAGTGTATACACTTTTTACAATATACTACTATCAAGATATTGTAGAGAAATATATCAATATAATTTTCTAGGTAACATTCATCTATTTCAATGAAAAATTGGCTTTGGCCAAAACACTAGAATAAACTGGAAGATCCCAAAACGAGGATTGGCCTTCTCTATTGGTCCATATTTAACACCCTATCCCAAAATTTAAACCTTCATTTATTGAATAACATGCATATCCAAAGATCATAAAAA